>CM076582.1:1363829373-1363946723 GCA_034641835.2 Pinus albicaulis | reverse complement strand
GTTAGTTTCAATCTTTGCAGCCTTCCTCCAGTGATCAAACATGCTCTTACAAGGTGATTTTAAGGTGTTAAGGTCAAATTTTGTCATTTCAGTGAGTCTTCAAGCAAAATTTGGTCACTAGGTATTAGGTCTAGAGTTTGCTTTCAATCCTTTCAAAGTTGTCCAAATGTCAGTCCATGTCACCATTCAGCTGAGTGTACCATCATTCAGAGGGTTTTCATCATCATTTCAAGTTCCAATGGGTCATTTTACACATTTTTCATGCTTCAGTTGTGCCTAGGTAAGGTTCATTTCCCTCTCCTAGGGTTTTGAAGGTAATTTCTCTTGGATGGTCAAATAATTAGCAAAAATTGTATCATTATGTTCATACACCTTCCCCTATCCTTAATGTACCTTATTAAACACTTCCCATCACTGAGATCCCCCAAATTCCTCATTTTCGCACAAACACTAGTTTCTTGCTACAACTTGGCAATTTTCTAGGCTAGGCCTGTGTTTTGCCCTTTTGGACCCCTTCCCCTCACTCAATCTCTGAAATTCCACTTTCCCCTACTTCCTAACATCCCTCCCTACTTCCAAAAATTTTCTCAAGAATTTAGAAGCCCCTTTTCCCCTTCATTTCGCTTCATTTCGACAAATCCCTTGTTCCACATATCGGGATAAGTTTTACGCCAATGATGTTTCTGAGCAATAAAAGATGAATTTTGGAACACTGAGATATTTTTTGGTCCAAAATATGCCAAAGAAGAAAAAAATCCTTCACTTTTTACACAGGTGTCATGGTTTTAGAGAAATGTCAAAAATACAGTTGCCTCGGGAGAATTGATGCACCTCTGAAGTGACCTTGGGAAAATCACGATTTATCCTACGTTGGTTGGCCAAATGACTTTTTTGATGAATCAAATGATAACTAGACACAAATAGCTTTCCAATGAGCTATCATGAGCTCAATTTGGAGTTGCGGAAGACCTTCAAAAGTTGACTGCAACAGCACTCTGCCTTGAGGCAGCCTCATTTTGCACATTTTGACCAGTCTTGGGAGATTTTATTTTTGACAGGGTAAATGAACTCCAAATTGAAAAATTCCACTTGGGTTGGAAATCAGACTCAATATTATTTCCAATGAGCTATCCTGCGGCCAATTTTGACACCAGAAAGGTCTCCAAAAGCCTCGTGCAAAATGGCGCTACGCATTGAGATGGCGCTACGCATTGGGCAGTGGTTTGCAGTGTAATTTTGTAACTGGCGCTACACATTGGGCTAAAAAGCCTGAAATCCATTCAAATATTCCACCAAATCTCTCAAATTGATAAATTCTTCATTTCCCAAATAATTTAACATCCCTCCATGACCAATGAATGAATTTCTCTTGGTGCTTATGGTGATTTAATGAGAAAAAATCAAAACCCTTCCTCTTTACATTTCTTGCCAAAAGCAGTTGCATAGGTTCGCAAATTGCATGTTTCACTGCCAATTCCACTACTAGCCATTTCTCACTCCCTCACTCCTTCATTCCCTCAATCATTTTCTCCCTCTCTTTACATTCTCATCTACCCATTCCACATTTCCCATATCCCTAATCAACTAGCCCTAAATCCCTAATCCCACTATCCCAAATCCTAGTTAAATATCCCAAAACCCTAATTTCCATCCAAAAACCTAGATATCATCCCCTAAACCATTTCATTCCCTAAAATCCTACAGCTAGCATCGAATCCTCCCCTCATTAGTCCCACTCATCCATGGCGCTAAAAAACATGAAGGCAAAACCGGCAAGCTACCAAGAGGAGGAAAATCAAATTGACCACATTTGAGCAAGAAATTTAAAGCTGATCGTGAAACTTGGCTTGGAAGGGTAAATAGGCATTTGGATAAAGCTAACAAGTATAAAGAACATGTTGATGCACATGAAGAATCACTATTGGGCCAGAACTCCTGTTTGCAAGGCACGAATCAAGATCCTGACAGCTAAATTAAAGAGGGCATTAAAGCATCGAAAAAGGCATGAGCGACTCCAAATTTTGGCCAAAGCTTCCTTGGAACAACATAGCACATGATGGAGGACACTTGGCCCAAATTTCAAGAAATTTGGGACACATTTTGTCAATTTTGAATTTTTTGGCCTTAACAGAGATTTTTCCGCCCGACGCGTAGCGCCACTTGGCGCGCGCTTATAATTGGCAGCTCCTCTTGAAGAAAAATTTGCATTTCTAGATTTTTCATGAAACTTTATGCATGCCTACCCATTACCTAAATATTTTGACAAGTTTTGGGTTGCATGAAGGGTCAAAAACACCTTAAAAATGGTCTTTCTGCCACTTTTTGGACACACATGAAGAAGTGTTGGGAGATTTGATTTTTGGAGTGGAAAATGGAAACCAAATTCATAAATTCCACTTGGGTTGGAAATTATACAGGAAGATATTTCCAACGAGATATCCTTCACTCAATTTGGACTCCGGGAAGGCCCTCAAAATCAGCCTCAAATTGGCATGACGCATAGAGATTTTAGGTGCGATGCATTGGGAATTTTGGCTCCTTTTTCACTCAGCAGCTCAGATTTTCGCCTAGTTTTGGCCAGTTTGACTTTTTTATCTCCAAATGTGAAACTCTTGATGTAACTTGATGTAATTTCATAACTTTGATGTAATTTTGGCACATTTTTACTCATCCAAGTAGATTCATTCACCAAAAAGTGAAATGTAACTGAATGAATCAGTTTCCTATCTTATAGAGGCAAGATGTTTCATTGCCTATTTTCTAGTTCTTAGTTTAGATCTTGTTGAAACAACTCCTAGAATGGTGATCTCGACCCCTAGAGGTAGGGGAATGAGTTAGGCTTGTCTATATCTTGTATTTTCTCAGTCATTTTTAGAGGTTGGACACTTGGGATTGCTTGGCACTTCATTGTACATTTCATCTCTGCAATTTTGGCAAAGGAATAGACCAGGGTTTGCAGCACTCTTTGGGATCCATGTGGCTCTATGTTTTGATGGTGTGTTTCTCTCTATGATTGTAAGTTCACTGATGTTTTATGTTTATCATTTCCTTTCTCCTTTCTTCTTAAATTAAACAAATGAGTTATAAAGGTGGAATTCATTAGATTGCTTTGCTCTGCCTTGAGTTTTGTTTAATTTTCCATGTTTTCATCTATTTGAAGAGGATTCTTGAAAGCCTCTTGCCCTCTTCAGCTCCTCACCGGTCTGAACTATCCATTCATTCAATCCAAAGCATCAAAACAATTGCCTTCCTTGCCCCATTCAGAACTCTGCAAAAACTAGGCCTCATCCCCAAACCCAAAACTGTCTTTCCCTTTGATTCCAACAAAACCCCAAAAATAAAAATCAAACTCTTTTACATATATACCTAGCCTAAAATCAGCCTTTATTCAAGTCATCTCAATCCTCATTGATTATTTTTGCTGAGATTGACCCGGAGAGAGCCCTCTCCTGATCTGGTAGGGCTAGCTACCAGACTGAGCGTGGTTTGATGTTACCTTGAACTCTGCCTTCTTTCAGCCTGAGGTAGATTTAGGCAATAACAGAAGGTACAACGATACAAGGATTGACACCATCACCTTTCAGAGGAATTCAGGCTCCCCTCTCAGGCTCAAAGATATGTTGTTTGTACTAGGTCTAAATAAGAATCTACTTTTTGTTGCGGTGTTGGAAGACCATGGCTACGATGTGATATTCACCAAAGGAAATGCATCCTTGAGAAACATTTCCACAAGATAGGTGAAGCAGATCAGTGTTCGTATTAAGAACTTGTATGCAATTTAGGTAGAAGATGCATGAAAAACCTAAAGGACCAGGGGAGATACTAGAAATTTGGTGGTTGAGAAGGAGCATTCTAGACCTCTCAACATGCAACCTTCGAAGAAGCCTCAAGAAATTGTGGAGAAACCACAAATGGAGAAGAAAATAGGAGGTTGAGTGCAGACAGCTAGTCAATTAGAAACCTCCAGCAGGGGGATAGTTTGAGCTAAGTGGCAGAGGGAGCACATGGAGCCATACCTCCAAGTGTGAGGTGGAGCGATGTAGATCCTTAGTCCAAGAGTTGCATAAATGTGGGAAGGGTCCATTAAGGTGTTCTCTGTTGGGTGTGGAGCCTGATTTTCATCCTGATTCAGAGGTCTTTGTTTCAACTGAATGTATACCACAGGAAGGTTGTGCACCCCTCCACGTGGGGTGGGGTGGGGGTGCTTGTAAAATATTGTAATTTCATAGTCAATCTAGGTCGTTCATTAGGTGGATGATCTAACGGTCGAAGTTATGTTTAATGTAGGAGTTTTTTTCCCTAGAAGGAAACCCCTCTTTTTGTATGAGGGTATTGTATTGCGACTGTGTATTGTATGTCTATTATGAGTGAGAAACTGAAAGGGGGATTGCGAGAGAGAATAGATGATATTACAGTGGATCTGTTGTAGGTTGTGTCTCTTCATCTTGTTGGGTAATATAAAGGAAGGATTGGTTGTTCAGGTTAGACGTAGCCCAAATTGGGTGAACCACGTATATCTGTGTCTCTCTTATTTTATATGTTTTGTGTGTGTGTGTTTCCACATATTTTATGTGTTCCATTGCTCTATCATATATAATTTTTCTAACATTCTCCTCATGGATGATGACCTTGCTACAAGAGCCCATAATATTCAGTAGCAGGAGGATCAATGTTAGCCAGATACTGAGGAGTGCAGAGTAGTTTTGGCAACAAAGCAGGAGGCTTAGTAGCAGAGTCAACAACAACACAGTTTTCCCAATAAATAGATGCAAACGTAGTTGATTTAATTATTTTTTATTGGATTTTTTTAGTTGCAGATGTTGCAGTAGAAACAACAATAGTGAGAAGTGTTGCATGTAACACATTCCAGATACACATGATAGGGTGGTTGATAATCCCTTTCTTGTTGAGAGGGAGTGTTGAAAATTCAATAAGAAAGTCTCAATTTATATTTTTGCCTTAATTAAAATTGAGGAAATTTGAGATTCCACACCAGCAGACAACTTGGAGGAGTTAAATGAGGTGACATGGCTCTTGTCACTTAGTTAAGAACACTTAATTCGAGTTATTGAGTTAAAGTTCAATTTACTTGTGTTGATTCCTAAAAAATGGGAGTCTAGCTCGGTAAATTCGAGTTATGGGCATGAAGTTCAGTTGTGTGCAGTGGTTTCCTAAATTTTAGGAGCCTGGGTTCAGTTAATTTCATTTGTAGCAATTTAATTCAGTTAAATTGAGTTATGGTAAGTTAAACTAGTTCCGATTGTTGGAGGAATTAGTGGAGGGTCTAGTAGTGGGGTGTGTAGTCAGTCACAACTCAATGATCAATCAGCCTATATTAGCTCATGCATGCAGATAATTTGAGTTACCCAAATGATATTGGATTTTAAGGGCAGTGTACTATCAATTGTAGCATATTCCAATGTGTACATATGGTGCATGCTGTTAGAGGAATGACCTAAAGGAATTGTGCAATCTAGATGAGGGAATTTCCTAATTCATAGGGGGCTAATTCCCAGAGGAACAACGCAAGGAATTGGGAGCTTGGAGGCTTGAAAATTTTCCTAAGTATTGGCCAGGTTCAGTTAGTCAAGAAGAAGATATAAGGTACAGGTGCAATTTGAGCTCAAGGTTGAGTAGAGTATATTGTATTCATCTAGATTCTTTGATTAATACAATACAAATAGTAAGGGGTTTTGAGCAGTTGCTTTCCCCTAGATAAATATATGTGTATGTGTGTTCAATCTTGATGCATGTTAATGGTTTATGTTCTTGATCGTGAATTTTATTTCATGGATCTGTAGAGTAGCTTCTATTCTTACGATTTAGAAAATTTCATGAGAAGTTTAGAATATACACATTAATTTCTACAATATACATCCTCAGGAAAATTTTAGAACATTTTCCTCCGAGAATATAATTTGGAGCTTTTCTGATGCTTAAAGGGATATTCAACTTCTTCTTTCTAGGTTGATTGTCCCTAAAACCCCTGGTTGCTTCTTTGCATGTGCATGAATTTTTCATTGAAGACGGGATACCAGGGTTCCAATATTTTTGTAATCAGTTATTAGATTATTTCTCAGGATATAATTCCTAGAAATATGTTTATATCTTATAGCCTTTTACGTCTAACATATAACTGTTTAAAAGGGTAACTCTAACACAATAACATTAATATAATGTAATTGTTTTATTAATGCTATGGTCATCTTTGATCGATTACTGCAATTTTAGCAGTCTATCTATTGTTACCAAATACATTATGTGTTAACATTTTTCAATTATGAGCAATATAAGTTTACTTCATTATTTATATACTTCTATGTTTATATTGTGTATACAAAAATCTTCTATACTTGTATGCAACACATTTCTTGTATGCTTCAGATTGTATTTATGGACCAATAGTTGTAGAACTAAATCACTCCCATCATAGGAACTCTTTACCTTGTGAGTTGTATTTGAAAGATAAATTAAACTTGTTCTTTTTTTCACTTGTACACCAATCTAACTTATTCTTAGAGTTTTCCATAACAACTTACTTAACTTAGATAGTGAAATTGTCATAATCTCTTTAATTAGAGATCCTCTAAGATTATGGTTGGGTCTAATTGTATTTCCAACACTTCAGGTATTTTTGACCTCATAAATAAATTTTTGTTTACTATGACCATTTCAAAAGATAGAATCTTTGAATTTAAAACTTTACATTCAAACAATATATAAACTAGTTTTCTATCTCGATAAAACACTCTAAAGTAGAGTTTACTTTGTCTTTGAACTTGTACACTTAGGACTATATGTACTAATATAAACAACATGTTTGTAAAATAAGAAATAGTAAACAAATTAACCATTTCTAATTATCAATGCCTCATTTTATTTTATTTTCATTAAACTTTGTTTTACATACTTACACTTTGAATTCTAGAATATACATGTTCACCACGCACACACACACACACATATATCAGAAATTAAACCTACAAAATATCAAATTTTTTTCTTTTACTTTTTCATCTATCTTATAATTCTATTGTAATGAATACATAAACTATCCAAAGTAAAACCTCTATTCCAAGATAATAATTTCCAAGTCTATTTTCCTTTTACTAGCATTCTTTTTCAGGGTCTTTTACTCACATGGTAAACAAAAATCGTTAAAAAAAATCCATATCCTAAAAATTAAAAGTGATTGAGATACTGACTTGAAATTATTAATCTGAAAATTAACAGTGGAGCTATGAGGTTCTACCGAACCGTGACTTCTTTTAGCAAAGAGTCCCCACGAGCTCTTATGTCTCCAAGTCCTTTTTCTTTTTCTTTTTTTCTTCCTATTTTCCTTTGACCCTGTTCTAATTTGTATGGATGTTTCCCACAACAAAATAAAAAACATCCCCCCTTTCTACCAAAGCATTTGGTAGTTGGGTAACTACCTCCAACTCATCTACCAAGCAAAAGGTGGTTACTAAATCATTAAAGAGGTCCACTTCCCCACTCTCAAAGACAACGTCTTATTTTTAGGGGAAGTTATTAATCAATCATTTCCATCATCATTAATAATAGAATCCTCATATTATATGCCTAGGTCTTAATCAATAGGGGTAATCACTTTCCATCATTAACTTGCGGCCTTATCTCTTTAGCCAAGTGTGGCTTCAACATTAATTTCCAAATTCTTTTATTTTTATTAAGAACATTATAACACATATTTACATCAAATATTTATTAGCAATATAACATCGATAAACCCATTTAAAGATAGGTCCTTTAAAGTTAGAACAATAAAATCACTTAACATATACAAATTTTCAATATGAAATCCAAGTCAGGGGATATCATAGTTAGTGAGATTGCAGTAGGATTGTATGCAAATTTAAAAGCAGGGTTAGTATTCATGGATGGTGTATAGTGTTAGCACACAAGAACAATCTTTCCTCATGGTTGAGGCAGAAAAGGGCCAACATGGCATGAATTTGTGCATCAATTCTACATTACATGAGAATTACAATTTATGTTTGCATATTTAGATGAATGTTTTTGTTTAGAAATTACGAACATGTGTATATGGATCAAGATTATTTGTTGTTGAAATTAATGTTATTTGGTTGTTTTCCTCTAGGTATCATGTTGGTGGTGCTAAAAGTGTGCACTCATTAGCATGGGGAAAGAACATCTCGATCGAGTTGTTGTGCATAGGGCACTGAAAGCATGGAGGAATCCCCAAGAGGAATATAATGAAGAGGACATGGATTACAAGAGTGTGTGGTAGTAGACTCATATTGTAGAGATATCATTCACTAAGGATAATGCATAAAATAAGGGAGTGGGGGGGGGGGGGGTGAAATGTAATACCCTTGTCATTCATGATGTAATTAAATATACATTGATATTTAGACTGGTGAGTTGGATGTATTTGACTAATAGGCTAGTGAGACGAAATGATATTATGAGACTTGCGTGCCCATTTAGCCATAATAAACAGTTGTGGGGCCAACATGCCCAAATTTATGTTCCTTTAATGGTTGACATGTCCTAGAGACCAGATTTGTAATTATATTGTAATTAAAACATTAAGTCCAGTTGCGAATCCCACCCCATGAAAATAGTATGGGAGGTGAAAATCTATAGATAAAGAGACAACATTTGAGTTTTGGTGAGAGGCATACATCATAGGGCCACATGGATTTAAGAGAGTGTCACTTGGATAGTAAAGGCCATGCATTTAAAAAGGAAGTGTAGGTGCATGTTATTATATTTATTCATTCATTCATCTAGTGAGTTAAAGTTGGATGAAGGGGAAAACTTATTCTTCATGACTAATGAGTCAGGGAGTCCCAGGGTTGGACTCTAGAACTGGATCTTGTGTGGTTATTCAGTTAATTGTACCAATTAGATACATCTTGATTTTTATATGATCCCCTAAGATGGCTCTAAGAGCTTGGTGGCTCTGAGGGGTTGTTAAACTTTTTTAATGACCTAGTGTCTATGGAGTTATGGTTTAGGAACTTGGTTCATAGATAGTTAGAGTCCTAGTTTCGACTATAGCACCGACAGATGGGTTTAATCTCAGTTTGGTTGTTTGGCACTTTGACACTAGGAAATAGTAGTGCCCTTGGAGTTGCACGCAGAGATTGTATTGGCCAACCATAAGTCGCCCTAGAAGGTAGGCACCACCAAGGGTTTTGGGCTACGTTACTTGGGTGTCGGTCAAGGGGGACATGAGCTTTGTATGGAGACAGGGGTTGTAGGTGTTAGAAAATTATATATTATAGAGCAATGGAACACATAAAAATATGTGGAAATACAAACACAAAAATCATATAAAAAGAGAGAGACACAGATATATGTGGTTCACCCAACTTGGGCTACATACAAGGAGAAACAAATAGTCCTTCCTTTCTATTATCCATCAAAATGAAGAGACACAACCTACAACAGATCCGATATAATATCCTCTACTCTCTCACACAGTCCCCCTTTCTATTTCTCGCTCAGAATACACACTCAACACACAACCGCAATATGAATTCCCTCATATGAACCGAGGGGCTGTCTTCTAGGGCAAAAAACCCTAAATTAAACATAACTTCTACCATAAAATCATCTTCCTAATGAATGGCCTATATTGACTACGAACTTACAATATTTTACAAGGCAATTTTGCATCTGTTTTTAGCTTCAGGGGCATTGCCCTTGAAGCCTCGTCGGGGGACCGCTGACCCTCAGACCCCCCAACCGAATGCCCCCCTCCCCTGAACCCCCACGGGGGAGGGGGACAAGTCTCCCCCACGTGGAGGGATGTACATTATTCTTGGGGTATACATCCAACTGAAACAAAGACCTCTAAATCAAGATGATAATTAGGCTCCACACCCAACATCAGGGGTTGGTGTAATGGCCTAGATTTTTGGTGTTTGTTGTATATTTGTTTCCTCGAGTTACTACCCCAGCTTAGGGGTGACCAGTGGCTGAGATTATGAGATACATGGTCTACGGATGGGAGTGGAGAGCCCACAACTAGTCGACTCTTCATTACCAGATAATTTCTTGTTGTGACATGTTGTGTTTTGTGGTATTTTTATGTATATCTACAATATTGATGTACCACACACACACACACACACACAAATACACTTGTTTTCTTGGTATGAATATATGAGTTATTTCCATTGTGTTTTCAGGTTAATTTACTATTAGTGAGCAATTACTTATGTTGCATTAACATGTATCTATAATTTATATGTTAAATATAATGTTAGTTGACTCTTCACCACCATATAAGTGCTTATATATGCTTGTTTTCTTCGCTATAAATCCTAGGCAAGTCTTGGTATGAGTATATGTGTTATTTTTTTGTGTTTTCAAGTTAATTTACTATTATGTGCATTTACTCTTGTTGCGTTAAGACGTCTCTATAATTTATCTATGAGAAATAATGCTTGTTGAGCATGAAGTATTGCATTTCTTAATAATTATAATTTTCAAAACACATATTAACAATTATGGTATATTTGGCTATTTATGTTTATGTAAGATAAATTAATGATTTTTACAAAATATTGTTTGAATGGTGTTGCCTAGTTGGGAATTAGGGACATTACAATTGTTGTAAAGAAAAAATTGGTCTTTTGGTTGAGCAATTATGGATACTATCAAGAAAACACTTGGTTAATCATTGTAGTATTATTGTCAAGAAAAAAACGTGATCAATTATATTGCTTATATAGTTCATGCAATTTACTATCTCTTGAATAAGTAGTATAGGGTTGTCAAAAAAATCTCCCAACTAATTAGTGAAGTGATTCTCTAAAGAAAACCTCCTAGCCCAATATGATAGTCCAAAAACCATACCAAGCAATGTTAGTTAGGATTTGAATATAAGTGGTCAACATATCCCTAACTCAATGTGATAGTGCACAAAACATATCGATCAATGTTAATCAAGATTCAATCTGATATGGTCAACATTATCATTGCTCAAATTATGCCATAAGTTTTTATTTTTAATTTTCAAAATTAAAATAATTAATATCACATTCAAATGAATTGTATGAATGATAAATGGTCATCTTATCCAACACTTTACAATAAGTATGTTAATTGCAATTTTTTTTTGTTATTTTATATTATTTGAAACTCCACTTCTATCTTCTTCTTTTTTACTAATTTATATTAAATATTTGTATTGCAGCTTTTCCAATATAATTCGTAATCAATATTATAGAAATTTTTAAAAACAATTTTCTTTTTTCTTTTTTAATGTAAATTTTGTAGTACCTTTTATATTTTTTATTTACTTTATTTTACAATATTATATTATTTATATTAATTTATTAAATTATATATAATTAAAATTTCACTATATTAAATGCATTTTAATATTAATTTTTATTTTTTTCTAATTTTTTTTTAATATAACATCAAAACAAAACATATATATTTATATTACAAAAGATAAAGGAAACAATGTAGGTTTATAATCTAGAGTTTTAATTACATTTTTAGTTTTTAATAAGTTGAACAACTTAATTCACTTAAATTTATAAAAAAAAAATCAATAATTTATCTCAACTTTTAATCATAAAATCATTATTTCATTTATGTTTTACAACATATTAATATTTATATTTATGTTAAATTGTAATTAATAGCTTTAATTAATCTATATATTTTTGTGTTCGCATTTGCCGCAGGTTCTTCCACAGGTTCGCATCTGCCCATCTCTTCCGCAGGTCTCTTCCGCAATATGGCTCCCAGCTTCGCGAAGATAATTGCCAACCCAATTCCATCCACCTTTGAGAGTCAAGCTCCTGCCCATATTTTGAGTGAAGCCCCATCTTCCACTATGTAGGTGGTCAAGGCCGACTGGAGTGCAGTTTTCCCCGGTAAGTTGTTGTTTCCTCCTGCTGTTTCCTTTTTTTTTACTTTGTTGCCCTGTTACCTCTACCTTAGCCTTTAAAGCCATCCATCATTCCTCCTCTTGACCCTTAGGACTTGAGATGCCCTAACTGTCCTAACACTCCCCCCTCCTTGCACAATCCTATAACCACAATTCGTCCAACCTCCTTGATATGTGTTTTTCTCCTGAAACTGCTTCCCTTCCTCTGTTTTGATGGCCCACCTAGCCTTGCATTATTTAAATTTAAAGCCTTGCATTATTTAAAATTAAAATGGAATATATAGCAATAATGCAATGGACCACGTCGCATGCTAAAAAACACAGCCAGCCCTAGTGCGACTTATGACCTTTGCAACTTCACGATTTGTGCGACCCTGCGACCCCAGTCGCTGAGTCACCAGGTTGCAGCCACACTCCAAACTGATGTTTGTGACCCTTGTGACCCAGTCGCAAGTCGTAGAGTCGCACCCTCCTTGAAATACCAAGCATTTGCGACCCAGCGATCTTGCGACCTGGTGGCAAGGTCACGACGTCGCAAGGTCACTGCCTCCTGAAAGCTTAAACCTCACGACCCTTGTGACCCAGCGACCTAGTCACAAGTCGCTAACTTGCCCCTTCCTATGTTTTCAGTTGGGAAAAGTTAATAAGCTGTACCTAGGCTTTTATCATTATGGCATCTTTCTTATCCTAGGATTCTTTCATGAACATGACAGGTGAATTCAAAGAAGACTTAAAGTGTGTCCCTGTCTCCTCAGACTCGAGTGACATGGGACCTCCAGCGGCCCGCAGAAAAAACAAGAGCCCAGAAATAGAAGACATAGAAATGGATATACCAATGTCCCCGCCCCCGATCTATAGGGACACCTTGTGTACATTTTCCAAAGGGGACAGCATGAGTTGGTATCAAGTATACCAGGAATTTTCTCAGCCAGAATTCCTAGAAGACCTCCCCGACCAGCAAGTATACATACAAGTTAAAAGGTCGAAGCTCCACTATGCAGGTGCCCACCCTGCTATACTCCCATGCGCGGAGGTCATTGAGTGGATCATACAAAACACCGACCCCAAAAAATGGGTAATTCGGTACTATGAAGGTAAAAGCATTCGCAACTCTCAAGGGCTCGAATGCTGAGTTTTAATATGCACTGGCGAAATGAGAGCAGACCTTCACAGAAGAATGGGCCACCACCTACGCAGTTGCCATAGCAGATACCCTGAGAGGGTGGTGGGAGGAGCCCAAAAAGTTCAAAGTCAAGAAGGATTAGGAATATCCAGTGGTGGGTCTTAGGAAGGTATATAATCTGGTGGTAGCTATGATTTGTAGGATATACGGTCATCCCAATGACACCACTTTCAGTGGCACGTGGGTATCCCTGATGAATTATGTCACTGTACATGACACTTGTTTCAACAGGGCCAGCATGCTGATGGCGTCTCTCCAGACAAACATATCCTCGGCACTAGCGCCAGAGGAGGGATATTCCTCTGAATTATACATGGCTTCCTACTTGTTGCATGTTTTTTGTTCCCAGTGCCACTTTGAGGGGTGGGCCCACAACTGGGATCCGAAGCAGGTGCGCCCAGTTCACATAGAGACAAAGGTATTTTGGGACTCCAGGTATAAGCAAGACATAGAGTCAATCTCGCAACTCTTCATCTCGGCACTCTACAGGAAACTGTTCAGTCAAGACACTCCATGAATGTCCTAGAAAGCCATGGAGATGTTATTCAAGGTGGCACATTAGTTCCCACTCACAGAATATACCTTTATTGGAGTCTTTGGTTCATTCAAGACTCCCCATGCCATGCCCTGATTTGTTACGGATAAAATGCTCCTTCAAGAGGTTTGTTATCAGATGACTTTCGACTTCTCTAAGGTCCTGAATAAAGGTAAGAAGAAGTCATGGCCAACACTTCCTCTCACCATCGGTGCCTACACGGTCAAGGATTTCAGAGAGGGAGAGGCAAAATAAATGAGAGGTTTTCACTTAGGGCCATTGGATCACCGGACATATGACCCAGAGAGGATAGTCCCTGATCACTATAAGCAGGCTAAGTTAAAATGGAGCTACCAACATACTGAATGCCCATATGAGGATGAGAAAAGAAACTGGTATAACGCGGATAAGGAAATTTCCCCGGGGGTGTGGTCTGATTAGGGAGATCTAGATGATCACACGTTGGAGGAAAGAATCCACGAATTAGGAGGCGCCTCTTCTTCTCAGGCCAGGAAGCCTAGAACCAGCACAGGTCACAACACTACTACCCAAAAGAAAGAGCAAGAAGCCAAAGCTCAGCGCGAAGCTGAAAAGAAGACAAAAGAAGATGAAGAAAAGTGTAAAAGGAACCTGAAGGCAGAGCAAAAGAAGAAGCAGGCAGAAGAGGCCCGAAAAATAAAGGAAGAGTAGGAGGCAGAGGTTGAGGTGGAACGATAGCTCAAAAGGGAATCGGATCAAGTGGAGGTTGAACGTAAGAAAAAGTAAGAACAGGAAGCAGCGGCAGAAGCAGAGCGCAAGTGGAAATCAGAACATGAAGCAGTGGTAGAAGCAGAGCACAAGCGGAAAGCAGAACAAGAAACAGCAACAGAATCAGAGTTCAAGAAGAAAGAAGAACAGGAAAAAGAAGAAGTAGAGTGCAAGTGGAAAGAAGAACAGGAAAAGGCAGAAGCAGAGTGGCTTTAGAAAGAAGAGGACGAAAGGAAAAGAAAAGAAGAGGAAGATCGATGATCAAAGAACATCAAGACATCTCCTCTAGTCACATAATTACAAACTGAGCTGCAGCCCATCGAAGTTCCTGTAATAAATACATTTTTTGCACTCTCTGATCTGAGCTCTTATGAAGGGCAAGAAGAAGAAGTATTTAACCTTACAAGGCTCATGTATGATCAGTTCTCCTTCAAGATCCTACAGGAGAAAAGGAGATGTCTGGCACGAAACCCTTCTGCCCCAATCATAGCCACAACTAAGAAATATATAGTCCTAGATACTAGGACTAACCCAGTAATGATAGCATCGGCCGGAACTGCTTTTGCCGCAGCCATAGAGGAAAATGTAAGCTGAATGAGTAGAGATATCCTCTCTCTACAAAGTAAGTTACAAGAATCTGAGCAAAGGGAGGCAAGGGCAAAGCAAGAAAAGACAACGTTAAAGGATGAAATACAATAGCTTCGAGAAAAAATTGCTCCTATTAATGAAGTACCGCTCACCGTCTGAAGAGATTTGGAAGTACTGGAGGTCACCATGAGGCAGGTTTATGAGGAAATGTTCACTATAAAACAAACAGTTTCTCCCCTACTAAGAGCCCAAGCAGAGACAAAGCAGAGGAGTGAGCAACTGAGGGAGGCCTCTGCTGCTTTGGATAGAATGATAGAATGGACAAGTTGGTACCCACAAGCTCCGGAAAACTTTCCCAAGAAAGACTAGATCCACACCCAGGATGCCAAGGTCCAGATTCGTATTAAAATGGAGTCCAAGGAAAGATATCCAAGGACCTAGAAAAGGTAATGGCCGCATATGAGAATTTGATCAGCAGCATCGACTCAAAGCATGCACTATACCACATTCCATCACTGGGTGCATTGAGCAAGGAAAATACATGGGGACAGGTGGATTAGGAGATTCAAACATTTCTACAACCTATCAGACAGGCCGCTGCTACTCCTAATCTTGCAGCATTGCAGGAGAACTTGGGTAAATTCATCGTTACACCAATTTGGATCTACACTAAACTGGCCTCTTTAGCCAACCAAGTCATGCTCAAAAGAGAGACTCTGATTCCAAAGGCCTTGGAGTGCCTGTACCGGTTAAGGGAAGAAGTTCCCTCGATTTCCCCAGTAGCAGCAGATTATCGTGCATGGCAGAACTTTCTCAAAGAGCAACAAGTTGATGCCCCTGACCTCACAATCACGTGCACATTCTCATGATCAGATGGCAATAGGTCGCAGTTCACACTTTGCAACTGGGTCACAGGTCACACTGTCCAATTGAGTCATAAGTTGCATCCTCCATTCAGGTCGCAAGGCAGCCCAACGGTCAGAAAAGCGAAGAGTCTGGTAGCCCAAATGGCAAATTTTGGTCTATAAAAACTTCCTTTGGGAATATTGTAAAGATATTTTTTTTTAGGGGGGACTCAAAGAGTTAGAGAGCATTGTATAGAAGGACTACACACTTTTGAATATGAACACAGATACTTGTTAAATTCCTTTTGGATCTAATGTGGTTTGATGTGTGAACACTATGGGTATTTCTTTTCAGTTTCTAACATCTTTTGATTAATGAAACAGTGTCTCCAATTACATCATTTATGCATTATAGTTTTCTAAATATGTGTTAATGGTGCTAATTTTATTTCGCTTTCTCAATGAATGTTAATAACTTTGTTTACTGACATTTATATTTTCACCAAAATCATTTAAGGAAGTGAAGGGTGTTCCACCATAAAGAATTGTTTCTTCTATGGTTAGAATAGCATACGAGCATGACCCTAATGATATGTTGTTGACAACATTTCCTTTGGCCCCATGCTTTATTTTTCAGGTTTCTATGCATAGTGTTTTGTACTCATTTAACTCATCAATCATGTGTCTTGTATCATCTGAATAAGTGTGTGTCCACAGGTTCATTGAAGTCTTATCGAAACCCAAGGAAAAGAGAATTAAGCGGTAGCCAGACCCACACCCTGGACAAGATCCCTATTCCAAATGGTTTAGAGTCTAGTTGGGACTTTTTACTGGGGAGATCCCCTGTTGTTGGCTAGAAAAATTTTCCCATCAACAAAATTGGCACTAGAAGGAGGGCCTAAATGGCATCCTCCCAGCACATGAGTAATATTCCATTACAAACTCCACAAGGGGAGGCCATAAAAGATGACACCGGCCCTCCCCCTTTGGAAGATGTCCAAGGGGAGGAAGCTTCTTATTACAAGGTCACCAGGGATCAATTAAGAGTTCTGCACCCAGTTGTCTGTAACCTCATCATGGATTTGCAATTCACTCTAGTCATGAGTTTCCTGACCCATACTAGGACCCCTACTACTAACCTCACTCGCAACGGTGCCCTTGTGAATTCCCTACCTCAGTTGATAAATTTGATAGCTAAAGACCTCGCAACAGCTGTTGAGAATAATGAACCTATTTTAGAGCCCCAAGGAGCTGAAGAAGAAGATCCCGACATAAATGAACCCCATCCTGACCCTCAGCCTAACCAGACCCATAATAACAACAATCAGGTCCACCATCCACCAAGAGGAGGCGAGGGAAATAGAGGCCGAGGGAATAGAGGTCAGGGAGATAGAGGCCATGGCCAAGGTCACCATGCTGCCCACTGCCATCAAAACCAAAATAGGGCCCCTATCTACAATTGGATATATCTTAGAAATATGGCCAACCGCGAGGGACGTCAAGACAAGCACTCTCACCATGAAGGGGAAGCATCCGCGTCAGGTGCGGGAAGTGAATATGAATCTGAAATCAGGCACCACGAGCATGCCAGGTGGGTGCAACCGATTTCTTGGATGGCCCAATACCCATTAGATCTCCTGGGCCACCTCCATGACATGCCTAGGCACCTTGAAAAGCACCTCCCCAAGTTTGACCCCGAGAAAGGCACGCTGGCTGAAGACCACATAAGTAAATTCTACCTTTCACTGCAAATTATGAGAGTTCAAACAGATGATGTTGCCTGCCGTATTTTTCCCCACACTCTTGAGAACAAAGCGGCCACCTAGTATCACTCTCTCCCAAGTTCCTCCATAATGTCATGGGACCAATTCCGTCGCATTTTCTTACAAAATTTTTTGGAGGAAAAAACCCCCTCCATGCTCCTCATGGAGTTAAGTACCATGAAATGCCAAAAGAAGGAGAAGGTCAGAGATTTTAATCAGTGTTTTGCTACCATATTGAATAAATTTTGCCCCAACTTGGCGTTGGATGACTCCATCACCATAGACTACTACACAAAGGCTCTTCTGAGAGACATTGATGTTTTCGTAAAGCACAAGGCTAGGGCTACCCTTACAGAAAATTACGAGGCCACCCTTTCCATAGAAAAAGACATGCTTTCCATAGGGGTCATCGATCATGAAGGATGAGATGATCACAAACCCACCTCGAAGAAGAATCAGTCTTCCACACTCAAAACCACAGATAAGGACAAAGATACTTTTGACTTTAAGAGTATAGAAAAGACCCTTAAGCTATTAACCAATGGAGTCTCTGATCTAAAGAGAAAGGGCATTGAAGCCACTACTGGCACCAAGACGCAAAAGCCCTTTTTCAGAAATAATACCCCCACAACCGGCCGACCTCCATCAAACACAAACAGTGTTCTCAACGTGGAAGAAATCGAAAAAGATAATTTTGGTTCTTTCCACTAGGCCGCCCACTCTGCGAAGACATGCCCCCAATGGACTGGCAGCATGAATGCAGTAGTAAATCAACTCCTTGATGATCAAACCCTAGGGGACGTAGGAGAGGATGATGTCTCTGTCAATGAAGAAGATCTTCCCCTTGATGAAGAACTAGGATCTACCGTCCTTGCGTTTGATGTGATTCGCGGGGAAAGCACCCATGCCATCACTAATATCAACGTGGCCAACGACCCTAAGGTCAAGCCCGTGTAAAACTATGGCCTAAGAATAAAAGGACTGGTTCCCGAACAATCCTTCAAAGAGAAGAATAGGGACTTCTTAAGGAAAATCTTACCCCCAGGGAATGAACACCAAGCTACTATTCCTGAGAATTCCACTCCTAACAACGCCCCAGTCCGGAAATACCGAGACGTTTTCGCTTGGACACGTGATGAACTGCACACATATGACACTCGAATTATTTAGCACGTGATCCCTATGAAGGAAGGAGTAAAGTCTTTCCAAAAAAATCTAAGAAAAGTGCATCCTACATTGGAACCAATGATTCAGAAAGAGCTTAAGAAGCTTTTGGATGTGCGCATCATCTTCAAAGTTCGGCACTCCACTTGGGTATCAAATATGGTTCCGATACTGGAAAAAATTCAGTGAGATCCGTTTGTGCGTGGATTTTCGAAATCTGAATAGGGCCTCAGATAAATATAACTACCCAGTGCCCCCTATGGAACAGATATTGCAAGCCGTATCCGGATCGGAAATTTTCTCCCTGTTGGATGGCTTTTCCGGGTATAACCAAGTGCTATTAGCTGAACTCGACAGATTAAAAACTATGTTCTGGACTAAGTGGGGGACTTTTGCTTTCAGGCACATGCCCTTCAAATTGATAAATGCTGGGGAAACTTTCCAATGGGCCATGGATATAGCTTTCTGTGGTCTAATAAGACAAAGCGTGGTAGTATATTTGGACGACGTCACCGTGTTTTCAAAACACTGGGGCGATCACTTACGCCACCTTAGGTAGATTTTCAAAAGATGCAGGAAGTATGGGATCTCACTCAACCCAAAGAAAAGTGTTTTCACCATGTCAGAGGGGAATTTTCTGGGCCACATCATAACCAAGAATGGTATTTTTGTGGATCCCGAGAGAGTGAAGGTCATCACCCAGATTCCACCTCCTAGTAGAAAAAGGGCCATGCAATCTTTCCTTGGGAAAATCATCTTTGTACGGAAATTCATATCATATTTTTCCCAAATAGTTAGGCGTTTGCAGATGATGATCAAGAAGAATGTGATTTTCAAATGGAATCCACCTGAGAAGGAAGCTTTCAATAAAATCAAGCAGGCCATACCAGAAGCACCATCTCTCCAAAGTCCAGACTTCAGCAAAAGTTTCATCTTGTATACCTTCCCCTCAGATTCATCACTTGCAGTTGTCCTCATGCAGAAAGATGCTAACAATAATGAACGACCCATATCATTCATGAGTACTGGGTTGCAAGGCGCTGAGCTGAATTACCCTGAGATTGACAAGCAGGCTTACGCAATATACAAAGTGGTCAAGAATTTCTAGCCATACATCTTGAAAAACCATGTCACAGTGTTCATTCCCCACCCAGCTGTTCATTCACTTTTCGTGCAGCAAGAGCTGGATGAGAGACGAGGAAACTAGATGGAATGTCTCCAAGAGTATGACCTGGAGCTCAAACTGGCACATACTATCAAAGGACAAGGACTCTACCAAATGGCCGCGAAGGCTGCAAGCTCACATGGCATTGAAGAAGAATGTTGGGAACAAGAAATCAACATGTATCAAAGTGACCACGCACCTTAGGAGAGAAACCTTTCTTGGTACTTTGACATTTTGGAATATTTGGCCCATAGTGTAATGGATCATGTCTTGACTGCTCTGCAGAAATGCGCAATAAGGCTAAAGGTTGCATCCTACCAATTAATACAAGAAAAAATTTTCAAGAAACATTACGATGGAGTTCTACTATGTTTCCTGGAACATGATGAAGCATAGAGCGTCCTGACTGAACTACATGATGGACCAGTCGGAGGACATTTTGCAGGCGATACCACTACCCACAAAATAATGCGTGCAAGCTACTATTGGCCAACCCTCTTCAAGGATGCTCATGCATATGTCCAGAAGTGTACCCAATATCAGAAGTTCACCAATCAAGAAACGTGGCTAGCCGCTCCATTACAGTCAGTGGCAGTAGAGGAACCTTTTCAACAGTGGGGGTTGGACGTGATTGGAGAAATCTTACCGTACTACTCCAAAAAACACCGATATATCCTCACCGCTACTGACTATTTCACTAGGTGGGTTGAAGCGATACCATTACGCCAAATCAACAATCAAGAGGTAATAGACTTTGTCACTCATTCTATCATAACCAGGTTTGGCGTTCCAACTTGCCTTGTTTTTGACAATGCAACTTATTTTTCGTCTTTCAAGTTGTATGATTTTTCTTTGGAAAATGGTATTGTACTTAAACACTCTGCAAATTATTACCCCCAAGGAAACGGGCTGGCCGAGTCGACTAATAAAAACCTTATCTGCATCATCAAAAAGACTTTGTTGTCCCACCAGCGAAACTGGCATAACACCCTCCATAACGCCCTTTGGGTTGACCGGGTCACACCCAAATCCTCGCTCGGCACCTACCCGTATTTTCTTGTATATGGAAAAGAGGCCATCCTTCCTCCCCACCTATCTCTCCCTGCCCTCCAGTTGTCCTAAGAAATCCATGGCACCACATGCCCCACCTTGCAGGCCCGAATCGACACATTACTGAAACTGGAGGAGGAAAGGCAAAAAAACCGAGAAAAATTCGCCATCCACCAAAGTCGGATTAAGAGATGGTTTGATAAAAAATCCTTCGGGAGTTGAATTTTTGAAGTAGGAGACCTTGTTCTTAAATGGGATAAATCTCACAAAGAGAAAGGGAAACATTCCAAATTCTAGGCCCTTTGGACAGGTCCATTCCAGATTAAAGAGAAGATATGTACCCACACTTTTAGACTGCAAAATCTAGAGGGAAGAGTCGAGGTAATCCTAGTAAACGGGCATGACCTCAATCATTACTTCACTTAATAGCCCTAGGAGGGTCGTCCCACCCCTGTACCATATTTTATTGTTTTCTGTTTTAGTTTTCATTTTTGTAGGCATCCTTCTAAAAAACTTCAATAAGGTGGAAGGAATTGTAGAAGTCACGCAATTGGCATACTGCACCAGGATCTGTGCTGATGATAAGTCTTTCCTAAAAATCACAAAAAATGGCAGGAGCTTGCCTGTGACTGACACCCAAAGGAAATACATGACCTAGTTAGAGCTACTAAGCGCAGGTAGCTCACCTAGCAAGCTTGAAAGGGTGTCTGTGAAAATAAAGTTGGTTAAAGAAAAAACTAGGCCGAAAGGGAACAGATCTAACTTCGGGTGACGCAAGGATATCCGGGAAAACCCAAAGTCCTCATACAAACCAGGAGCAACCTCTCTTGCAAGTAAAATAATTCGGGATCCCTCATCCACCTAGGAAAAATTTCCTCTCTCAAATAAGTGCCATGAGCACATCTAAATAAGTGCCTTGGGAACATTTAACATAAGTGCAGTATCACACCAATAAAAGCTAAAGGATTGATAAATGATTCATGCACAAAGAGGCGATGCAACGACTCCGCCGGGGTACTGATCAGGCTCGCTGGCAGCAGAGTAACGTTTGTGACTCCTAGGCAGTGACTTCACAGGGACCGCGAGGTTCGCAGGCAGCGGAGCAACATAATGAGGATGAAATAATTATACTGGATCCTGTAAATCCCTAAAGTGCTCCAACCCTTTTGGTCCGAAAATCAGAAGCAAAAAAAAAAAAAAAAAACTTGGTCAACCAACACCTAAATAGGCAAGCAGGCAAAGCAAACTCGCAAGGTATGAAAGGAAAAATCATGGAAACCTAAGGATGAAAGGAACAGCCTGCTAAGGCCCCTCCACCCCCCCATAAAGGAAAATCATCAGTAGAGGTTTTGGGCTCGACCAGTGAATCGCCATTTATTGTAGCCTCTACAAAACCCTCCCAAAATCCATCCTCTAAAATTTTTGGAGCCCCTTGAGCATCGAAAAAACTAAGATAAAATATGGAAAAGTTAAGAGTTGTTGAGTCGCAAAAATGGTTCTTTTCCCAAAATCTGTGACCTAGAGACCCCGCGACCTCTCAAGTCGCTAAGTCACTAAGTCACAGATCTCTTGGATTTTTCAAGATCGTGACCCCACGAACTTTCGACCGCGTGACCCTCCAGGTCGCAAGGTCACGAGGTTACACCTCCCTTAAAACACAGAACATTACGACCTAGCGACCTCATTAATGGCTCGCACGTGCGACCCTTTTATAAATAGGAGGGTCACTAGGTCGCATTTTGTTCATGTGACGGAGAGAAAAAAACGCTTCTGACAGGCCAACTGGAGCGTGATTTTCCCAGGTAAGTTGTCGTTTCCTGCTGTTGTTTGTTTTTTTTTACATTGTTTCCCTGTTACCTCTACCTTGGCCTTTTAAGCCATCCATCATTCCTCCTCTTGATCCTTTAAGACTTGAGATGCCCTAACTACCCTAACACTCCTCCTCCTTGCACAACCCTATAACCACAATTCATCCAGCCTCCTTGATATGTGTTTTTCTCCTGAAACTGATTCCCATCCTTTGTTTTGATGGCCCAGTTAGCCTTGCATTATTTAAAGTTAAAATGGAATCTATTGCAATAATGCAATGAACCACGTCACGTGCTAAAAAAACCTGGCCAGCCCTAGTGAGACATCGCGACTTGTGCGACCCTGCGACCCCGGTCGCTGAGTCACTAGGTCACAGCCGCACTCAAAACTGATGTTTGCAACCCTTGCGACCCAGCGACCCAGTCACAAGTCGCAGAGTCGCACCCTCCTCAAACTGCCAAGCATTTATGACCCAGCGACCTCGCAACCTGGTCACAAGGTCACGAGGTTGCAAGGTCGCTGCCTCGTGAAAGCTTAAACCTCATGACCCTTGCGACCCAGCGACCCAGTCACAAGTCACTAACTTGCCCCTTCCTGTGTTTTTCAGTTGGGAAAATTTAATAAGCTGCACCTAGGCTTTTATCATTATGGCATCTTTCTTATCCTAGGATTCTTTCATGAACATGACTGGTGAATTCGAAGCAGACCTAGAGTGTGTCCCTGTCTCCTCAGACTCGAGCAACATGGGACCTCCAGCGGCCTACAGAAAAAACAAGAGCCCAGAAATAGAAGACATAGAAATGGATATACCAATGTCCCTGCCCCCAATACACTGGGACACCTCGTGTACATTTGCCAAAGGGGACATCATGAGTTGGTATAAAGTATACCAGGAATTTTCTCGGCCAGAATTCCCAGAAGACCTCCCCGATCGACAAGTATACATACAAGTTAAAAGGTCGAAGCTCCACTATCCAGGTGCCCACCCTGCTATATTCCCATGCGCATAGGTCATTGAGAGGATCATACAAAACATGGAACCAAAAAAATGGGTAATTCGGGACTATGAAGGTAAAGCATTCACGACTCTCAAGGGCTCGAATGCTGAGTTTTACTACGCACTGCCGGAACGAGAGCAGACCTTCATAGAAGAATGGGCCACCACCCATGTAGTCACCATAGCAGATACCCTGAGAGGGTGGTGGGAGAAGCCTGAAAAGTTCAAAGTCAAGAAGGATCAGGAATATCCAGTGGCGGGTCTTAGGAAGGTATATAAGTTGGTGGTAGCTATGATTTTCAGGTTATACGATCGTCCCAATGCCGCCACTTTCAGTGGCATGTGGGTATCCCTGATGAATTATGTCACTGTACACAACACTCATTTCAACTGGGCCAGCATGCTGATGGCGTCTCTCCAGACAAACATATCCTCGGCACTAGCGCCAGAGGAGGGATATTCCTTTGAATTCTACATGGCTTCCTACTTGTTGGATGTTGTTTATTCCCGGTGCCAATTTGAGGGATGGGCCCACAACTGGGATCCGGAGCAGGCGCGCCCAGTTCACATAGAGATGAAGGTATTTTGGGACTCCAGGTATAAGCAAGACATAGAGTCAATCTCGCAACTCTTCATCCCGACACTCTACAGGAAACTGTTCGGTCAAGACACTCCATGCATGTCTTGGTGAGCCATGGAGACGTTAGTCAAGGTGGCACATTGGTTCCCACTCGCATAATATACCTTTATTCGAGTCTTTGGTTCATTCAAAACTATCCATGCCATGCCCCGATTTGTTACGGATAAAATGCTCCTTCAGGAGGTTTGTTATCAGATGACTTTCGGCTTCTCTAAGGTCCTGACTAAAGGTAAGAAGAAGTCGTGGCCTACACTGCCTCTCACCATCGGTGCCTACACAGTCAAGGATTTCAGAGAGGTAGAGGAAAAGGCAGAAGAAATGAGAGGTTTTCACCTAGGGTTGTTGGATCACTAGACATATGACCCAGAGAGGATAGTCCATGATCACTGTAAGCAGGTTAAGTTCAAATGGAGCTACCAACATACTGAACGCCCATATGAGGATGAGAAAATAAACTGGTATAAATCGGATAGAGAACTTGCCCCGGGGGCATGGTCTGATTAGGAAGATCCAGATGATCACACGTTGGAGGAAAGAATCTTTGAATTAGGAGGTGCATCTTCTTCTCAGGCCAAGAACCCTCAAACCAACATAGGTCACAACACTACTACCCAACAGAAAGAGCAAGAAGCCAAAGCTCAGCACGAAGCTGAAAAGAAGACAAAAGAAGATGAAGAAAAGCGTAAAAGGAACCTGAAGGCAGAGCAAAAGAAGAAGTAGGCAGAAGAGGCTCGAAAAAGAAAGGAAGAGCAGGAGGCTGAGGCTGAGGTGGAACGACAGCTCAAAATGGAATTAGATTAAGTGGAGGCCGAACGTAAGAAAAAGGAAGAATAGGAAGAAATGGCAGAAGCGGAGTGCAAGCGGAAAGTAGAATAAGAAACAATGGAAAAACCAGAGCACAAGCGGAAAGCAGAACAGGAAGCAGAGGCAGAAGCAGAGTGCAAGAAGAAATTGGAATGGGAAAAAGCAGAAGCAGAACACAAGTAGAAAGAAGAAAAGGAAAAGGCAGAAGTGGAGTGGCTTCAGAAAGAAGAGGAAGAAAGGAAAAGAAAAGAAGAGGAAGATCGAAGATCAAAGAACATCAAGACATATCCTCTAGTCACAGAATTACAAACTAAGTTGCAGCCCATCGAAGTGCTTGTAATCAATACACGTTTTTCACTCTCTAAGTCGAGCTCTTATGAAGGGCAAGAAGAAGAAGAAGTATTTAACCTTACAAGGCTCACGTATGATTAGTTCTCCTTCAAGATCCGACAGGAGAAAAGGAGATGTCTGGCATGAAACCCTTCTGCCCCAATCACAGCCACGACTGAGAAATATAGAGTCCTAGATAATAGGACTAACCCAGTAATGATAACATCGACCATCACTACTTTTTCTGCAACCACAGAGGAAAATGTAAGCCGAATGAGTAGAGAGATCCTCTCTCTACAAAATAAGTTACAAGAATCTGAGCAAAGGGAGGCAAGGGCAGAGCAAGAAAAGACAACGTTAAAGGAGGAAATACAATATCTTTGAGACAAAATTTCTCTTGTTAACGAAGTGCCACTCACCGTCCGAAGAGAGTTGGAAGTATTGGACGTCGCCATGAGGCAGGTTTATGGCGAAATGTTCACTATAAAACAAATAGTTTCTCCCCTACTAAGAGCCCAAGCAGAGACAAAGCAGAGGAGCGAGCAACTGAGGGAGGCCTCCGCCACTTTGGATAGAATGATAGAATGGACAGTTCGGTACCCACAGGCTCCGGAAAACTTGCCCAAGAAAGACTGGATCCACACCCAGGATGCCAAGGTCCAGATTCGTATTAAAATGCAGTCCAAGGAAAAGCTATCCAAGGACCTAGAAAAGGTAATGGCCGCATACGAGCATTTGATCAACGGAATCAACTCAATGGATGCACTACACCACATTCCATCACTGGGTGCATTGAGTGAGGAAAATAAATGGGGATAGGTGGATCAGGAGATTCAAACATTTCTGCAACCTATCAGACAGACCACTACTACTCCTGATCTTATAGCATCGCATGATAACTTGGGTAAATTCATCATTACACTAGTTTGGATCTACCCTAAACTAGCCTCTTTAGCCAACCAAGTCATGCTCAAAAGAGAGACTCTAATTCCAAATGCCTTGGAGTGCTTGCACCGATTAAGGGAAGAAGTTCCCTTGATTTCCCCAGTAGCAGAAAATTATCGTGCATGGCAGAACTTTCTCAGAGAGCAACAAGTTGATGCCCCTGCCATCACGATCACGCGCACATTCTCATGATCAAATGGAAATAGGTCAGAGGTCACACTTTGCAACTGGGTCGCAGGTCGTACTGTCCAATTGAGTCGCAAGTCGCATCCTCCATTCAGGTCACAAGGCAGCCCAACAGTCAGGAAAGTGAAGATTCTGGTAGCCCAAAGGGAAAATTTTTGTCTATAAAAACTTCCTTCGGGAATATTGTAAAGATATTTTTTTTTTGGGGGCACTCAAAGAGTTAGAGAGCATTGTATAGAAGGACTACACACTTTTGAATATGAACACAGATACTTGTTAAATTCCTTTTGGATCTGATGTGGTTTGATGTGTGAACACTATGGGTATTTCTTTTCAGTTTCTAACATCTTTTGATTAATGAAACTGTGTCTCAAATTACATCATTTATGCATTATAGTTTTCTAAATATGTGTTAATGGTGCTAATTTTTTTTCGCTTTCTCAATGAATTTTAATAACTTTGTTTACTGACATTTATATTTTCACCAAAATAATTTAAGGAAGTGAAGGGTGTTCCTCCATAAAGAATTGTTTCTTCTATGGTAAGAACAACGTACGAGCATAACCCTAATGATATGCTGTTGACAGCATTTCCTTTGGCCCCATGCTTTATTTTTCAGCTTGCTATGCATAGTGTTTTTCACTCCTTTAACTCATCAATCATGTGTCTTGTATCATCTGAATAAGCGTGTGTCTGCAGGTTCATTGAAGTCTTATCGAGACCCAAGGAAAATAGAATTAAGTGGTATCCGGACCCACACCTCGAACGAGATCCCTATTCCAAACGATTTAGAGTCTAGTTGGGACTTTTTACCGGGGAGATCCCCTGCTATTAGCCGGACATATTTTCCCGTCAATAGAATTGGCACTAGAAGGAGGGCCTGAATGGTAGCCTCCAAGCACACGAGTAATATTCCGTTACAAACTCCCCAAGGGGGGGCCATAAAAAATGACACTGGCCCTCCCCCTTTGGAAGATGTCCAAGGGGAGGAAGCTTCTTAATACGAGGTCACCAGGGAGCAGTTAAGAGTTATGTGCCCGATTTCCCGTAATCTCATCAGGGATTTTCAATTCACTCCATTCATGAGTTTCCTGACCCATACTAGGACCCCTGCTGCTAACCTCACTCGCAAAAATGCCCTTATGAATTCCCTACCTCAGTTGATA
Organism: Pinus albicaulis; assembly: GCA_034641835.2. Taxonomy (NCBI): domain Eukaryota; kingdom Viridiplantae; phylum Streptophyta; class Pinopsida; order Pinales; family Pinaceae; genus Pinus; species Pinus albicaulis. The sequence goes on along the minus strand of CM076582.1, from coordinate 1,363,918,907 downwards.
AATTTGATGGTTGAAGACCTCACAACGGCTGTTGAGAATAACGAACCTATTTTAGAGCCCCAAGGATATGAAGAAGAAGATCCCAACGTAAATGAACCCCATCCTAACCCTCATCCTAACCAGACCCAGAATAACAACAATAAGGTCCACCGTCCACCAGGAGGAGGCGAGGGAAATAGAGGCCGAGGGAATAGAGGTCAAGGAGATAGAGGTCATGGCCAAGGTCACCATGCCACCCACCGCCATCAAAAAAAAAATAGGGCCCCTATCTACAATTGGAGATATCTTATAAATATGGCCAACCGTGAGGGACGTTAAGACGAGCACTCTCACCATGAAGGGGAAGCATCCGCGTCAGGTGCAAGAAGTGAATCTGAATCTGAAATCAGGCACCACGAGCATGCCAGGTGGGTGCAACCACTTTCTTGGATGGCCCAATCCCCATTAGATCTCCTGGGCCCCCTCCATGACATGTCTAGGCACCCTGAAAAGCACCTCCCCAAGTTTGACCCCGAGAAAGGCACGCTGGCCTAAGACCACATAAGTAACTTCTACCTTTCACTACAAATTATGAGAGTTCAAATAGATGATGTTGTCTGTCGTATTTTTCCCCACACTCTTTAGAACAAAGCGGCCACTTGGTATCTCTCTCTCCCAAGTGCCTCCATAACGTCATGGGAATAATTCCATTGTGTTTTCTTACAAAAGTTTTCAGAGGACAAAACCCCCTCCATACTCCTCACGGAGTTAAGTACTGTCAAATGCCAAAAGAAGGAGAAGGTCAGAGATTTTAATTAGCGTTTTGCTACCATATTGAAAAAATTCCCCCCCAACTTGGCGTTGGATGACTCCATCACCATAGACTACTACACAAAGGCTCTTCCTAGAGACATAGCCGTTTTTGTAAAGTTTGAGGCTAAGGCTACCCTTGCTGCAAATTACGCGGTTACCCTTGCCGTAGACAAGGAAATGCTTTCCATAGGGGTCATTGACCATGAAGGATGAGACGATCACAAACCCACCTCAAAGAAGAATCAGTCTTCAACACTCAAAACCACGGATAAGGACAAAGATACTTTTGACTTCGAGAGTATGGCAAAGACCCTTAAGCTATTAATGAATGAAGTCTCTAATCTAAAGAGAAAGGGCATTGAATCCACTATTGGCACCAAGACGCAAAAGCCCTTTTTCAGAAAGAATACCCCCACAACCAGCCGACCTCCATCAAACACAAACACTGTTCTCAACGTGGAAGAAATTGGAAAAGATAATTTTGGTTCTTTCCACCAGGTCGCCCACTCTGAGAAGACATGCCCCCAATGGATTGGCAGCATGACTGCAGTAGTAAATCAACTCCTAGATGATCAAACCCCAGGGGACGTAGGAGAGGATGATGTCTCTGAAAATGAAGAAGATCTGCCCCCTGATGAAGAACTAGGATCTACCATCCTTGTGTTTGATGTGATCCGCGGGGAAAGCACCCATGCCATCAATGATATCAACATGGCCGATGACCCTAAGGTCAAGACCATGCAAAACTATGGCTTAAGAAGAAAAGGACCGGTTCCCGAACAGTCCTTCAAAGAAAAGAAGAGGGCCTTCTTAAGGAAAATATTACCCCTAGGGAATGAACACCAAGTTTCTATTCCTAAGAAGTCCACTCCTAACAACACCCGAGTCCGGAAATACTGAGACGTTTTCGCTTGGACGTATGATGAACTACGCACGTATGACACTCGAATTATTCAGCACATGATCCCTATTAAGGAAGGAGTAAAGCCTTTCCAGCATCCTACACTGGAACTAATGATTTAGAAAGAGCTTAAGAAGCCTTTGGATGCACGCATCATCTTCAAATTTTGGCACTCCACTTGGGTATCAAATCTGGTTCTGATACGGAAAAATTCGGTGAGATCTGTTTGTGTGTGGATTTTTGAAATCTTAATAGGGCCTCAGACAAAGATAACTACCCGGTGCCCCCTATGAAATAGATATTGCAAGCCGTATCCGGATCGGAAATTTTCTCCCTTTTGGATGGTTTTTCCAGGTATAACCAAGTGCTAGTAGCTGAACCCGACAGATTAAAAACTACGTTCCGGACTAAGTGGGGGAATTTCACTTTATGGCACATGCCCTTTGGATTGATAAATGCTGGGGAAGCTTTCCAATGGGCCATGGATATATATTTCTATGGTCTAATAGGACAAAGCGTGGTAGTATATTTGGACGACGTCACCATTTTTTCGAAACACCAGGGCGATCACTTACGCCACCTCAGGCAGATTTTCAAAAGATGTGGGAAGTATGGGATCACACTCAACCCAAAGAAAAGTGTTTTTGTCGTGTCAGAGAGAAATTTTTTGGGCCACATCATAACCAAGAATGGTATTTTTGTGGATCCCGAGCGAGCGAAGGTCATCGCCCATATTCCACCTCCTAGTAGCAAAAGGGCCATGCAATATTTCCTTGGGAAAATCAACTTTGTATGAAAATTCATATCAGATTTTGCCCAAATAGTTAGGCCTTTGCAGAGGATGATCAAGAAGAATGCGATTTTCAAATGGAATCCACCTAAGAAGGAAGCTTTCAATAAAATCAAGCAGGCCATAGTAGAAGCACCATCTCTCCAAAGTCCAAAATTCAGCAAAAGTTTCATCTTCTATACCTTCACCTCGGATTCATCACTTGCAGTTGTCCTCAACGCAGAAAGACGCTAACAATCATGAACGAACCATATCATTCATGAGTACTGGGTTGTAAGGTGCTGAACTGAATTACCCTGAGATTGACAAGCAGGGTTATGTAGTATACAAAGCGGTCAAGCATTTCCGGCCATAGATCTTGAAAACCATGTCACAGAGTTCGTTCCCCACCCAGCTGTTCGTTCAATTTTCGTGCAACAAGAGCTGGGTGAGAGACAAGGAAACTAGATGGCATGTCTCTAAGAGTATGACCTGGAGCTCAAACTGGCACATACTCTCAAAGGACAAGGACTCTACCAAATGGACGTGGAGGCTGCAAGCTCACACGACGTTGAAGAAGAATGCTAGGAACAAGAAATCGACATGTATCAGAGTGACCACGCACCTCAATAGAGAAAAATTTCTTGGTACTCTGACATTTTGGAATATTTGGCCCATGGCGTAATGGATCCTGTCTTGACTGCTCAGCAGAAATGTGCAATAAGGCTAAAGGCTGCATCCTACCAATTAATACAAGGAAAAATTTTCAAGAAACATTACGATGGAGTTCTACTACGTTGCCTGGAACATGATGAAACACAGAGCGTCCTGACCGAACTACACAATGGACCAGCCGGAGCACATTTTGCAGGTGATACCACTGCCCACAAAATAATGCGTGCAGGCTACTATTGGCCAACCCTCTTCAAGGATGCTCACGCATATGTCCGAAAGTGTACCCAATCTCAGAAGTTCGCCAATCGGGAAACGCGGCTAGCTGCTCCATTAAATTTAGTGGTAGTAGAGGAACCTTTTCAACAGTGGGGGTTGGACATGAGAAATCTTACAGCACTCCTCCAAGCAACACCGGTATATCCTCACCGCTACAGACTATTTCACCAGGTGGGTTGAAGTGATACCATTACGCCAAATCAACGATTAAGAGGTAATAGAGTTTTTCACTCATTCTATCATAACCAGGTTTGGCGTTCCAACTTGCCTTGTTTTTGACAATGCAACTTATTTTTCATATTTCAAGTTGTATGATTTTGCTTTGGAAAATGGTATTGTACTTAAACACTCTGCAAATTATTACCCCCAAGGAAACAGGCTAGCCGAGTCGACTAATAAAAACCTTATCCACATCATCAAAAAGATTCTTTTGTCCCACCAGCGAAACTGGCATAACGCCCTCCATAATTCCCTTTGGGCTGACCGGGTCACACCCAAATGCTTGCTCGGCACCTCCCTGTATTTTCTTGTATATGGAAAAGAGGTTGTCCTTCCTCCCCACCTATCTCTCCCTACCCTCCAGTTGTCCCAAGAAAGCCATGGCACCCCATGCCCCACCTTGCAGGCCCAAATAGACACATTACTGAAACTGGAGGAGGAAAGGAAAAAAACCCGAGAAAAATTCGCCATCCACCAAATTCGGATTAAGAGGTGGTTTGATAAAAAATCTGCCAGGAGTAAAATTTTCGAAGTAGGAGACCTTGTTCTTAAATGGGATAAAGCTCATGAAGAGAAAGGGAAACATTCATAATTCCAAGCCCTTTGGACAGGTCCATTCCAGATTAAAGAGAAGCTAGGTACCCACACTTTTAAACTGCAAACTCTAGAGGGAAGAATCAAGGTCCTCCCGGTAAACGGGCATGACCTCAAGCATTACTTCACTTAATAGCCCTGGGAGGGTCGTCCCACCCCTATACCATATTTTATTGTTTTATATTTTAGTTTTCGTTTTTGTAGGCGTCCTTCTAAAAAAATTCAATAACGTGGAAGGCATTGTAGAAGTCGTGCAATTGGCATACTACACCAGGATTTGTGCTGATGACAATTATTTCCTGAAAATCACAAAAAATTGCAGGAGCTTGCCTGTGACTGACACCCAAATGTAATACATGACCTAGTTCGAGCTACTAAGCGCAAGTAGCTCACCCAGAAATCTTGAAAGGGTGTTTGTGAAAAGAAATTTGGTTAAAGCGGAAACTAGACCGAAAGGGAACAAAGCTAACTTCGGGTGACGCAAGGATATCTAGGAAAACCCAAAGTCCTCATACAAACCAAGAGCAACCTCTCTTGCAAGAAAAATAAGTCAGGATCCCTCATCTGAACAGGAAAAATTGCCTCTCTCAAATAAGTTCCATGAGCACATCTAAATAAGTGCCTTGGGCACATTTAACATAAGTGCAGTAGCACAACAATAAAGGGTAAATGATTGAGAAAGGCTTCCTGCATAGAGAGGCGATGCGACGACTCCGACGAGGTACTGACCAGGCTCGCTAGCAGTGGAGCAACATCCGTGACTCCTAGGCAGTGACTCCGTCGGGACCGCGAGGTTCGCAGGCAACGAAGCAACAAAATGAGGAAAAAATAATTATACCAGATCCTGTAAATCCCTGAAGTGCTCCAACCCTTTTGGTCTAGAAACTAGAGGCAAAAAAAAAAAAAAAAAACTCGGTCAACCAGCACCTAAATAGGCAAGTAGGCAAAGCAACCTCGCAAGGTACGAAAGGCAAAATCATGGAAACCTAAGGATGAAAGGAACAACCTGCTAAGGCCCCTCCCCCCCCCGAAAAAGGAAAATCAACAGTAGAGGTTCTGGGCCCGACCAGTGAATCGCCATTTGTTGTAGCCTCTACAACACCCTCCCAAAATCCACCCTCTAAAATTTTTGGAGCCCCATGAGTATCAAAAAATCTAAGTTAAAATATGGAAAATTTAAGAGTTGCTGAGTCACAAAAATGGTTCTTTTCCCAAATATGAAACCTAGAGACCCCGCGACCTCTCGGGTGGCTAAGTCGCTAAGTTGCAGATCTCTTGGATTTTTCAAGATCGTGACCCCGCAACCTTGCGACCCCGCGACCCTCCAGGTCGCGAGGTCGCACCTCCCTTAAAACACGGAACATTGCGACCTAGCGACCTCATTAATGTCTTGCACGCGTGACCCTTTTATAAATAGGAGGGTTGCTAGATCGCATTTTGTTCATGTGACGGAGAGAAAAAAATGCTTATGACAGGCCAACTGGAGCACGATTTTCCTAGGTAAGTTGCCGTTTCCTCCTGCTGTTTCTTTTTTTTTACTTTTTTGCCCTGTTACCTCTACCTTGGCCTTTTAATCCATCCATCATTCCTCCTCTTGATCCTTTAAGACTTGAGATGCCCTAACCACCCTAACACTCCTCCTCCTTGCACAACCCTGTAACCACATTTCATCCAACCTCCTTGATATGTGTTTTTCTCCTAAAACTGCTTCCCCTCCTTTTTTTTGATGGCCCACTTAGCCTTGCATTATTTAAATAAAAAAGGGAATCTATTGCAATAATGCAATGGACCATGTCGCATGCTAAAAAACTCGGCCAGCCCTATTGTGACTTCCGACCTTTGTGACTTCGCGACTCGTGCGACCCTGCGACCTCGGTCGCTGAGTCGCTAAGTCGCAGCCACACTCCAAACTAATTTTTGCGACCCTTGCGACCCAGTGACCCGGTCACAAGTCGCAGATTCGCACCCTCCTCTAACTACCAAGTGTTTGTGACCCGGCGACCTCACCACTTGGTTGCAAGGTCACGAGGTCGCAAGGTCGCTGCCTCCTGAAAGCTTAAACCTCGCGACCCTTGTGACCCAGCGACCCAGTCACAAGTCGCTAACTCACCCCTTCCTGTGTTTTCAATTGGGAAATTTTAATAAGTTGTACCTAGGCTTTTATCATTATTACATCTTTCTTATCCTGGGATTCTTTCATGAACATGACAGGTGAATTTGAAGCAGAGTTAGAGTGTGTCCCCGTCTCCTCATACTCGAGCGACATGGGACCTCCGGTGGCCCGCAAAAAAAACAAGAGCCCAGAAATATTATACATAGAAATGGATATACCAATGTCCCCACCCACGATATACAGGGACACCTCGTGTACATTTTCCAAATGGGACAGCATGAGTTGGTATCAAGTATACCAGGAATTCGCTTGACCAAAATTCCCAGAAGACGTCCCCGACCGGCAAGTATACATACAAGTTAAAAGGTCGAAGCTCCACTATGCAGGTGCCCACCCTACTATATTCCCATGTGCGGAGGCCATTGAGTGGATCATACAAAACACTGACCCGAAAAAATTGGTAATTCAGGACTATGAAGGTAAAGCATTCGCAACTCTCAAGGGCTTGGATGTTGAGTTTTACTATGCACTGCCGGAACGAGAGCAGAACTTCATAGAAGAATGGGCCACCACCCACATAGTGGTCATATCAAATACCTTGATAGGGTGGTGGGAGGAGCCCGAAAGGTTCAAATTCAAGAAGGATTCAGAATATCCAATGGCGGGTCTTAGGAAGGTATATACGCTGGTGGCAGCTATGCTTTGCAGGATATACAGTCGTCCCGATGCCACTACTTTCAGTGGCACGTGGTATCCACTCTCTGAGCTGAGCTCTTATGAAGGGTAAGAAGAATAAGTATTTAACCTTACAAGGCTCACGTATGATCAGTTCTCCTTCAAGATCTGACAGGAGAAAAGGAGATGTCTGGCACGAAACCCTTCTACCCTAATCACAGCCACGACTAAGAAAGATATAGTCCTAGATACTAGGACTAACCCAGTAATGATAGCATCGGCCGGCACTGCTTTTTCCGCAACCATAGAGGAAAATGTAAACCGAATGATTAGAGAGATCCTCTCTCTACAAAATAAGTTACAAGAATCGGAGCAAAGGGAGGCAAGGGCATAACAAGAAAAGACAGTGTTAAAGGAGGAAATTCAATAGCTTCAAGACAAAATTGATCCTGTTAACGAAGTACCGCTCACCATCCGAAGAGAGTTGGAAGTATTGGAGGTCACCATGAGGCAGGTTTATGGGGAAATGTTCACTATAAAAAAAATAGTTGCTCCCCTACTGAGAGCCCAAGAAGAGACTAAGCAGAGGAGCGAGCAACTGAAGGAGGCCTCCGCCGCTTTGGATAGAATGATAGAATGGATAGGTCGGTACCCACAGGCTCCGGAGAACTTGCCCAAGAAAGACTGGATCCACACCCAGGATGCCAAGGTCCAGATTCGGATTAAAATGCAGTCCAAGGATAAGCTATCCAAGGACCTAGAAAAGGTAATGGCCGCATACGAGCATTTGATCAGCGGCATCGACTCAATGCATACACTACACCACATTCCATTCCTGGGTGCATTGGGTGAGGAAAAGACACGGGGATAGGTGGATCAGGAGATTCAAACATTTATGCAACCTATGCATCTAGTCTCGCTACCCTCTCGACATTCACAACTCGGCGGAGCACTGCAATTCATCGTTACAACCGCCTTGGGATCTACACTAAACTAGCCTCTTTAGCCAACCAAGTCACGCTCAAAAGAGATACTCTGATCCCGAATTCTTTGGAGTGCCTGCATCAGTTAAGGGAAGAAGTTCCTTTGATTTCCCCAATAGCGGCAGATTATCGGGCGTGGCAGAAATTTCTCAGAGAGCAACAAGTTGATGCCCCTGACCTCACGATCACGCGCACATTCTCATGATCAGATGGCAATAGGTCGCAGGTTGCACTTGCAACCTGGTCGTAGATCGCACTATCCAATTGAGCGCAAGTCGCATCCTCCATTCGTGTCGCAAGGGCAAACAATTGTACTGTGAGCGAAGTAGTCCGGTAGCCCAAAGGAAAATTCTTGTGTATAAAACCTCTTCTGAATATTGTAAAGATATTTTTTTTTTTTTGACCTCAAAGGAGTTATATATCGTAAAGGACCACACATTTTTTTTTAAATATGAACACAGATACTTGTTAAATTCCTTTTGGATCTGATGTGGTTTGATGTGTAAACACTATGGGTATTTATTTTCAGTTTCTAACATCTTTTGATTAATGAAACTATGTCTCCAATTACATAATTTATGCATTATAGTTTTCTGTACTTGTGTTAATGATGCTAAGTTTATTTGTGCTTCCTCAATGAATGTTGATAACTTTGTTTACTGACATTTATATTATCACCAAAACCATTTAGGGAAGTGAAGGGTGTTCTGCCATAAAGAATTGTTTCTTCTGTGGTTAGAATAGCGTACAAGCATGACCCTAATGATATGCTGTTGACAGCATTTCCTTTGGCCCCCATGCTTTACTATTCAACATTTCTATGCATAGTGTAATATACTCATTTAACTCATCAATAACGTATCTTGTATCATTCAAATAAGCGTGTGTCCGCAGGTTCATTGAGTTCTATCGAGACCCAAGGAAAATATAATTAAGCGGTATCCAGACCCACGCCCCGGACGGGATCCCTATTCCAAACGGTTTAGAGTCTAGTTGGGAATTTTTACCGGGGAGATCCCCTGCTGTTGGCCGGACAGATTTTCCCGTCAACAACTATGTACTGTAGGCCCCCTGTAGAAAGGTATTGATCCATGAGACAAGACATCTGAATGGAACTTTCCCAAATTTCTTCTCTTGGGATTATGACTTCATATCGCCACACCTATCACCTGGAGGTATGGTTGCATGTGTTCCCTCTGCCCACCTAGCTCAAAATCCCCCCCTACTAGAGGTATCTTCTTGAGTGGATGCCCCTAATCGGTCTCCTCTCTTCTTCTTGAATTGTGGCTTCTCCACAACATTCAGAGTCTTATTCTGAGGCTGCATGTTGAGAGGTAATTTATGCTCCCTCTCAACCACCAAGTCTCTAACCTTTTCTTTGATCCTCAACTATTTTCATGCATATTCAACCTCGAGAACATATAGTTTCTTGACTCACACACCGGGACCGTTTCACCCATCCCATGGCAATGTGTCTAAGGAAAACATTTCCTTTTCTAAATATCACATCATAGCCACGTTCTTCTAATACCACTATGAAATAAAATATTCTTCTTTAGTCTTGGAAAAAACAAAAAATCTTTCAGTCTAAGAGGGGAGCCAATCTCCCACTAAAAGGTAACTATACATATGCTGGCCATGCTATACTTCCCGTCATCTCCAAACTATGTCCTGTTGGAGGTCCTTCTCCTCCAAGTGACTGAAGAGATCTCTATTCCCTATCATATGAAATGTTGCACCGTCACAGAAAATACCACATGAAACCCATTACAGTTTTGGCCATGCATGCAATGAGAATAAAATCAAGCTTGAACTATAAATCTATAGCTTCACTTGCTGCTGCAACTGCAGGCTCCTTCTTTCTTGCCTTATGTGGAAATTTCGTGGCATAGTGCCCGTACTCGTGACAATGAAAACACTTGATCTTGGACAAGTATCTCTTGTCCTCTTCACCTTGGGACTTCTTTTCCTTTTCTTTATTTCCTTTTCTGACTAATGAAAAATCTTCTTCTTTTTCTTTGAAATAGGTCCCTTCTTTGGTGCTCCACCTTATCTCTTCTTGTACCAAGTTGGGATACAATCTCTCCCACCCTGGTAGTTTCTCCCTCCCATTCACCAAGTCTTGGTAGTTATGCCAGCTCTTGGGAAGGCCTAGAAATTCTAGGGTCACCAAATCATCCCGGGATACGATTTTTGGTAATCGAAAATTGTCACCTTGACATTTCGTTGTCCGTATGGAGCTCATTATCACTCATAATTTCCTCCTTTACAAGTCTAAAACATCGCGTCTTCAGTGTTATCAAGCCTCGAGTATAAGAGAAAAAGCTCTCAAAATTAATTAAAACTCGGTATCACACTTTCTCTGTCTTACTTCCGCAAGGCTCCGCACCCACGAAGGTCATGTCTCCCCCCGCATACCCGACCGCACTTTCTCCGTGTTAAGGGTTGAGGACCCCCGTAAAATATTAAAAGGTGCAAGTAAACTCAAAAATCTCACTTTCGATCATTTCTAGAAGCTTCTGGAAGGAATCTTGCGGTGGCAAGTCCGCTCTTTTGAGGTTCATGTATCCCATACCTTAAGGACCTAACCCCTTGATGTGAGGAGCTTATCCCTTTGAAGGAGGATTCTATCCCTTCATAGGTGGAACTGTAACCTCCTCTTTTGCACTATAAAAGGAGGAATAGGGCAGCCTTAAAGGGTTACTAACAATTGATGAGTTCAAGCTTTAGTGTTATTTGAGGTAAAGTGCTGTTGGAACTTAGACTCCTTTAGCTGAGATTTTATGAGGAAAGATTACATACTTGTATGTATCTCGATTAGAAGAGTGCAAGGATTGTTAGAGTAAAGGAAATTCCTTCTTTGGACCCCAGGAAGACCTGTTCAACATCAAGGCTGAAAAGGTTGTATGGTTCTTCTTACTATTCAAATTTAATACAAATAAGTTTGTTTTTCTCAATAAGCTGTCAATTGATTGTTTATTTTATGGATTCCTTGATCACCATAATAGATATGATTTATAAATATATGCTATGTAGGTTCTATTTGATGTTTGTTTGTTCATTATTGCAGATCTTCGAAGATAACTCTCTCGGGCGACTGAAGGATGACTACTACAAACAAGCATTGGATCAAAGGTAGGATCTTAACACCTTTATAGCATTTACTTATAAATCGTGATATATCTAGAGAAAGATAGATTTAATTGTCTATTTGTTGCTAGACTATCTTCTAATACTAGGGAGATTGGTCTTGTCCGCAAGATCGATTTATCCGGCCAACAAATTGGCGACTCCGCTGGGGAAAGAATTTGATTTTTGGTTTTCCTTTGTTTTGACTTGAGAAAATTGTTTTTTTTTCTAGTTTTCTATTGATGTATATTGGCTTGGGTAGCTTAGGTTTACTTTTATTTCAAAAGTTTTGAAGTATTTTTCTGTTTTTCTTGAAATTTTTTGGGGACCGCACTTTTTCTTTATACACAGTGCGAACATCTTTGCACTTTCCTTGAGTAACCAGTGTGGGACCGCACCTGTTGCCTCTAGAGCCTGCGGACCCTATTAAAATTTTTGAAAAAATTGAGATTTCTTCTTCAAGTTTAAGTTTAGATTTGATTTAGGACTCTTAGTGTCTACCCAGATCTATATTTTTCTGTGAAAAAGCCTTGTTTAGTATTTTCTTCCAAAAAAAAATTCATCTCATCAATCTCCGTTAATTAATTGGGTGTTTTGAGTCTCTTTTTTGAGAAATTCTTAATTTGATTTCCTTTGGTCATTACTTGGAGGTTTGTCTCAGTATTTTCACAATTTTGCATCTTTTTGCTTTTGTTTTTGCAAAAAAATCTCCCCCTCATTCGTCGGGGGGGGGGGGCTAAATTGTGTATGAGTGTTAATCGCCTTTGAGTGTTTTTATTTTTTGATCTTTGGAACTCTCACCCAATTTTCTTTACTTACACTTGATTGGTTCTTATATTACATTAGAATCATCTCATGTTTGAGAATTCTCTTGCATAGATTACATTTCCATAATTAGAATTCTCATTTTCAAAATATGAATGAAAAATGTGCATAGATTACATTTGCATAGTTTTCAAGTGAATTGTGCATAGATTACAACTGCATAGTTTACATTCTGAAAAATCAATTATAGATTTAGATCAGCTTCTTTAATTTGAATTTATATGTTTTTATGTTTGTTTTAGAAAACACAAAAATAAAAAATATGGAATTGATTAGCATTAGTTTTTCTTGATGAAATTAGTACATTAGATAATTTGTTATATTTTCTCTTATTGATCAATTTTTTGCATTGTTGGAAGTGAATGGAAACTCTCTCCTTACTTTAGTTAGGATTCATCGAATTGAAAATATTACATTATCATATTTGATTGCATTCAGTTTTGAGTCGGGTCATAACACCATTGGTTTCATATCCATTTACCCTTTGAGTAATAACAGCCTAAATAACACAGTGCTTAATAAAATTCATCTAGTAATTTTTACATTTTTAGGGCTCTTTCCACCAATCTAGCTCAGGATTAGTGCTTTGGAATAGGTTGTAGTTAAATTTCCAAAGCAACTAAAACAAACAAGTAGTCGATCTTGCGGTAGGAAAAATTCCAATTTTTGCATGTATGCTCTGGGAAGATCCTCTTAAAGGAGTCAAGCATGAGATCATATCCGAACCAGTGAGGTAATCAATCCTTCCTCATTGGGAACGATAGAAGATATACACGTATTAACAATGGTAAACCTAGGATTGACCATTGTCGAGGAGCCTGGGGTCACTTGTCGGTAAACCTTGGATTATGTCAAGGAGCCTTCAAGCGGATTGATATTTTTTACTCTGCCCTTGCGTGTGTGTCGGATCGTAGACTATACCCCAAAGTATATTTGTTTATGTTGGTAACTTTAGTGGCCATAAACTATAGGATTTTTTCCCAAGGTGATGGTGGAGGGAAGATCCCATTGTACCTGGAGTAGACGTCGGCTAGACTCACTTAGACTCTCTGGATGGTTATTTTCACTCGAGATGGTATAGTGGAGAAAATTGCACCGTTCTGTTTCATTAAGTAGGTTGTTGGGGTAACTGTTCCAACTGCCATTTCTGCATTAAAATTCTACGATGTTGGATTTTATCACCAACTAGTGTTTTTAGTGCGGGAATCTATTGTTTGTGTGTGGTTTGACTCCTAGATTTGATAGCGCATGTTCATTTGTTTGCTTTTACTTTTAGAGACCATAGGTGTGATTTGTGAATTTTAATTGTTAGTTGTGAATTGTTAATTTTTAATTTCAGTTTTAAATTGTTAATAAAATTCACTGAAATTGAATATAATGGCAACTGTTCCGGAATTTACCAACCAAGGAATCCCTTTTAATGAGAATCCTAATACTTTTCCTTGCTTTGGAAATGTTGGTCCTCCTTATATGGCTACATTGTCATTACCTGGATTTACAATAGGTTTACCGATATGGTTATTTTCAACTTTGTTGGCCCCGAATACTCCAATTGTTCCACCTCAACCGAATGCTTCACCTCAACAGAGTTCACCATCTCAACATCACCAACCTTCTGTTGACCCTTTACCTTCTTCGCCCAATATGTCTTACTCCCTTTCTTCCTCTTCTCTTGGTAAAAGCCTTGACGCTAGTAACCAGGTGACTAAGAAGAAGAAGAAAGGGAAGAAGAAGAAGAAGCAAAATAAGAAAGAAGTCAACCAGTCAACCATGGCTATAAATGTTAGTAATGTTGAGGAAGCCACCAACATGCATCGTAAACCCAAATACCCTTGCAAGCTTTGTAAGGGTGACCACTTCCTTATCAATTGTCCTAGTATTCCAAAGGTCTTGGAAGTATGGTCAGAAAAATCCCATCAAATTTCTGTTGATCCATCAACCAGTGATAGTCAGGTTCCTGGGAAAAAGGGTAAAGTTAGGTTTCCTTGTAATTTATGCAAAGGGAGTCATCAAAATCACATTTTCCCTCACATAGATGAAGCCTCAAAATTGTTGGAAAACCTTACTGTTCCACAACAAGAACTTCCAACTGGTTACCCTCAACTTTCTCCCAACCTACCGTCAACTGACGGAGTGATTGATCTAATTTCAAGTACAGTCAATCCCACTCTTCCATTGGAGATTGAAACTCATATCACTCAGGTTGATTATCCATTAGTTGATCAAGTGGTCGACTCAATTTCCCATTCGGTTGATCCCACTCTCCCTAAAGAGAGTGAACTTCATATCGCTCAGGTTCTTCTTGTTACATCAGATTCTTCTACGCTAGGGGGAATTTCACATATTTCTATAGAACCCCCTCCAAGTACTGAGGTATTTTCCTTTGATTGGAATAGACTGACAGAACCTCGTCTTCTTTCCTCCATCCCTTTCCAAATAATTGTGAAGTTTGGTGGTAGGGACATACACCGCACACACGTAGATGAAGGTGCTTTTGTTAGTATTTTATCCTCAACTTCTTGGAAAGCTTTGGGTTCCCCTCAGCTTGTGCCTATTACGTAGAATCTGAAAGCTTTTAACAAAACCATTAGTGAACCTTTAGGGATCCTTCCTAATTTTTCTATTACTTTGGAAGGTAAAACTATCTGTATTGATCTTATGGTAGTTCGAGGCCCCTTGGATTTCAATTTACTCCTTGGGTGAGACTATGTATATGAAATGAAAGCTATCGTATCGACACTCTTTTGCGTGATGTCTTTCCCTCAAAATGGAAATATTGTGACTGTAGACCAGCTTTCGTTCCCTAGTCTTGATTCGACTACCAATAATCTGACATCCCTGAATGTTCCTCATAAGAAAGTGGTATCTACCCCGCCACAGGTTAATTATGTGGCAACTAGTCCCATATTTTCAGTTACCGATGTAAGTGAGCCTCTCATTGTTTGCTCGACTTCCTATGACTTAGATCCGCTAATTGACATGGAAAACTCTATGGGATTATTTGAATGCGATGTTCTTATCCCTTTTGAGTCCCTTGACATGTGTTCCTTCCAGAGAACTATTCTTCCTTATGATGAAGACCTCTTGGAAGCCCTGATCAAGGTGTGTCCATTGACATGTGTTTCTTCCAGTTGGAAGCCATGATCAAGTCACCGAGGATAGTTCCTTTTACTGTGTCAACCTCGTTAAAAAATGAATCAGTGGCTTGTGAGGAGAGTTCCTTTAACTTTGTCAACCTCGTTAAAAAATGAACCAGTGAGTGTGAGGATAGTTCCTTTTATTGTGTCAACCTCATTAAAAAATGAATCAATTAGTCGCGAGCATAGTTCCTTTTCTTGTGTCAAGCTCGTTAAAAAAAATGAAACAAGCTTCTAAGATGAAATTTCTTTGCCTGTGTCAACCTCATTAAAAAATGAAATAGATTCTTATGATGATAGTTCCTTTTACTATGTCAACCTCATTAAAAAATGAATCAGTTGGTCAGAGGATAGTTCCTGTTACTGAGTCAACCTCGTTAAAAAATGAATCAGGTATGAGGACATTTCTTTTCCTGTGTCAACCTCATTAAAAAATGAATCAGTAGGTAGATTGTTGAGAGTATATTAATAGATTAGAAATAAATAGTTTCTGAGGATGGTTCCTATTACTGAGTCAACCTCGTAAAAAAATGAATCAGGTATGGGGAAAGTTCCTTTTACTGTGTCAACCTCGTTAAAAATGAATCAATGGATCAAGAGGAAAGTTCTTGTTACTGTGTCAACCTCATTAAAAAATGAAACATTTAGGTGAGGATAGTTCTTGTTACTGTGGCAACCTCGTTAAAAAATGAAACACGTTTCCATGAGAATAGTTCTTTTCCTATGTCAAGCTCATTAAAAAATGAAACAAATCCTCCCCTAATTGAGTTGAGTCTTTGACTAGATCTCGTAAATGTTAAGTCATATATTTAGGTTATTTATTTCAGTTTTTGCATAATTTTCTTACATTTTTAGGTCGGGTCTTTCATATGATCTCGTAAATGAACCTTCATTCGATCCAGCTATTAATTACCAGTAGTATTTTTAGTTGAAATAAATGAAGCTGGGGGGGGCATGCGCTCTAACAGATTACGCTGAGGGGGCATTAAAACCTATCTGAAGAATATTTTTTCTCTATTTCAAGATTTTGTAAAAATGAAACCTATCATGAGTTGTTTTCAGTTATTTTCAAGACTCGTTAAACTCATGAAAATCTCGAGATTATTTTTCTATCTTTCATTCTCGTAAAACACATGAAAATTTCGAGTTCTTTTCGTCTTTTCCTACTCGTAAATTAAATTGAAAGTCGGCCATAGGAGTATATTTTTATCCCTTTTTCAAACTCGTTAAAACTTATGAAAAAGTAAAAACCATGAGTACCTTTTTATCCCTTTTTCGAACTCGTTAAAACTTACGAAAAAGCGAAACCCTGGAGTTCTCTTTTAAGCTCTTTTCAGACTCTCTAAAAATGAAAAGATTGTTGAGTACTTGACTATTCGAATTCGTTAAAGTAAATGAATGATTGTCCCTTCAATATATGTTTACCCCTTTTACGGACTAAAATGGACTATTTACGAAAAAGGTATGCGTTGACTAAGTACGGTCAATAGAGTTCTTTCCCACATTATTTTATCATTTTTCGGGTTTGAGAGACTAAATTTACGAAAAAGTACACCCATGGATTTTTCTTAAGTTTTTCTTCTAACTCCCTAGAATTGAAAAACACTGAGTTTCTCCTATACTGGACTCGTTAAAATTTAACAGTAAAGGACATGTTCAATTTTAAAACAGGAACGAACCACTCCTTCTTAGGGTTCGAATTTTAAACTAAGTTGGACTCATCCGAAGGATGAGCTTATAAACAAGAAAATGTTATCCTCCTCAAGCTTGTCAAAAATAAAGAGGTACTTGCTAGAAATGGTGGGGGAAAAGAGAGAAAAATGAACCTGTTTGTCATATTTTGACTATTTGGAAAACTGTTAACCACTCTTGAACACGACACTTTTGTTCACCTGGGTTGGGAAAATCCTTTGCCTAACAATTAATCGAACCATATTGAAAGTCTTCAGCTGGTTTCTGGGTATTAGTTTTGGGTCAATTTTCACCAAGCCATCTGCAGTGTCGTTATGTGTTCAAGAGGTCAGTTCAAATAAACCATTCATCTGCAAGATATTTGTCTTCCATTTTTATCATCCTTGAGTCATTCCTTGCCAATATATTTCTTCAAAACTTGATCTAAGATTTTGTGTTGTGGGCTTGGCTACGACGAATCACTTTCTATCAACGACAACTCATTATCTAGGAAGTTGATCTAGAAATATTCAGTACCTTGAAATCGGCATGCCTCAATGGCAGGTTTCTCGCCTTCGATGACAGGTTGCATCATTGACCTTCGATCGAATGATTCCATGACATTTTCGACTTCAGCTCATTCATTCACATTTCATGGATTGTATTGAGTACTTTGAGGGCCATTGACATTACTAGTGGTTACTCTCACACTTGTTAACAGTTCACATTATTTACTGGTAATCAAGTGGTTTCTACCATGTTCGACTTCAACACATTCATTCACATGGATAGAATCATACTAGTTCGAGAAGCAGAAATCAAGACCCTGGATCTAGTTTCTACCATCCAGGCTGTGAGGAATTTTGTTATTAATTTATGCAGTGGAATATTCATAAATAGATGGCTACGTCCATACTGTGTCTACACATGTCTATATTGTTGATGTATTGAAAAATCATTCCTGTATCAGAACAGTTTAAGTCAGTTTTCTAGTTAGTTTTGATCTGAGTATGGGAATGCCTATCTCAGCAATGATATGTCTACATATATATATTTTGCATTGAATGTTTTTACAGGTAGGATGATCCTTGAAATGATAAAGTACTTCACTCTTCATACATGACAGACTCTATCTTCATCTATTACAGACTTCGCACTTTAGGGGCAATCTGTTGCACTGAAAATTGTCACCTTGACATTTCGTTGTCTGTATGAGCTCATTATCACTAATAATTTCCTTCTTTGCAAGTATAAAAACATCAGTTCCTCATATCAAGCCTTGAAAATAAGAGAAAAGCTCTCAAAAGTCTCTAAAACTCTAGTATCGTACTTTCTCTTTGTCTTACCTACGGTCCCGCACCTAATGGTCATGTCTCCTGCGTACCTGACTGTACTTTCTCTTTGTTAAGAGTGCGGACCCCTGTAAAATATTAAAAAGGCGCAAGTAAACTCAAAAATCTCACTTTCAGTCATTTCTAGAAGCTTCTGGAAGAAATCTTGCGATGGCAAGTCCGCTCTTTTCAGGTTCATGTATCCCATGCCTTAAGGAGCTAACCCCTTAATGTGAGGATCTTATCCCTTTGAAGGAGGATTCTATCCCTTCATAGGTGGAACTGTAACCTCCTCTTTTGCACTATAAAAAGAGGCATAGGGCAGCCTCAAGGGGTTACAAAAGGAGCTAGACAATTTATGAGTTCAAGCTTTAGTGTTATTTGAGGTAAATTGTTGTTGGAACTTAGACTCCTTTCGCTGAGATTTTATGAGGAAAGAGTACATACTTGTATGTATCTCAGTTGGAAGAGTGCAAGACCTGTCAAAGTAGAGGAAATTCCTACTTCGAACCCCGGGAGGACCTGTTCAACATCAAGGCTGAAAAGATTGTAAGGTTCTTCTACTATTTCAAAGTTAATACAAATAATTTTGTTTTTCTCAATAAGCTGTCATTTGATTGTTTATTTTATGGATTACTTGATCACCATAATGGATATGATTTATGAATATATGCTATGTAGGTGCTATTTGATGTTTTTTTTTTTGTGAATGCAGGTCTTCGAACATAACTCTTTTAGGCGACTGAAAGAAGACTACTACAATCAAGCGTTGGATCGAGGTAGGATCTTAACACCTTTGTAGCATTTACTTCTAAATCATTATATATCTAGAGAAAGATAGATTTAATTTTCTGTTTGATGCTAGACTATCTTTTGATACTAGGGAGATCGATCTTGTCTGCAAGATCGATTTATCCGACCAACAACTATCACACCAACACTTCCAATATCAACTCGACATTGAGTGAATCCATCAAGTATTTTAGTATCGTCTCGCTGGTGAGCCCTGGTATTGCACCAAGAGTGCTGCAAATCCCAGGGGTTGCCCTACTTTACTTTATCAACCCAGGGTTCATACAAACTTTGAGGTGACAGTGCCATATACACAGCAGATGCATTATTTTCATGTCATCCTCTTATGCTTTACGAAAGGGTGCTATTTCTTAAATTATGAGAACAACTGGAAAGTAAATTACTAGAAGGAAATGACAGAAAGGAAATTAAACTAAAGTGATGAAAATAAATGACAAGAATGAAACTAATTTAATTGGCAGAAAGGGAAATGACTGAAAAGAAACTCAGCTAACTTGCTGAAAGTAAATGGCAGAAATGAAACTAATTCTAAGCCCCACTTATCTTGGCCAAACGACTAAATGCACTCTACTTATCATGTGATCTATCTACCATGCTCTTATCCATGAAAATAAACTATCCATGACTTAATTCTAACTAAAATGAGTTAATGTGCAGCTTGGAGGAAGAAAAAGGGCTAAAAGAGTGAATTGAGGGCTTAGTGCATGAAATAGAGCGTAGAAATGGAAAGCGGGGGTTAAACCCTTAGAAAAATTTATTATAACATGAGAAATGACTTTGGAGATTTAAGAACTAAAAAATTATTAGAGGCAGAAAGAGGGGGTTTAAAATGGATTAAAGCTTTGTTGAAGCGCAAAGAGGCCTTGGAGTGGAATAATTAAAAAATTGTGATGGTGGAGTGTGATAGAGGACAAATGTTGTGATATGTGATGTCGTAGTCACAATATCTCAAGTTTAAAAGGATAGCGAAAATGTTTTTCGGGAGCAGGAGCGAAATGCAAAGTGCAGTGAGGTAAGTCCTGCGAAGTGCGAAGTGCGATGGGTGACGTGGTAGAGTTATCGCATTAGCCGAACGAGCGGTATGTGTTATGTGAAAAAAGGTAAATGATGTGATTTTCGATTGCACAATATCGCAATCGATAGTTGGAGCGGTAAGTGCGAACAGAACATGCTAAATAATGTGAAGTGCGATTGTGGCAAGGTGATGTGATTTGCGGTAAGTCTCGAAAGAAAAAGGGGAAAGGTGTGATCTGCGATATGCGATATCACAATATCACAATCGGCTCGAATGAGCGGTAAGTGTTAAAGTAAAAGGGAGAAGTCGCAAAGTGCGATTTGTGAAGTATGACAGTGATGATTTCATGGAGGAAAGGCGGAGGTCGAGTTTTGATGGTTTTTCAAATGTTCTACATTAAAAAGGGTGTGGTAGCGGTGACCGATGTTGGGCTGCGAATACGACTACTTTTTAACACTTATTTCATCCATTTCTACTCTTCTTTATCATGTAATTTATCATAATTTATCATATAAATCCATTTTATAATTATTTATGCTCTTATGGATAAATATTATTTCTTCTCCTTTATTTTTAATAAATTGATGATTATTATGCATAATTTTATCAATGATGGTTTATTAATATATTTTTTAACAACAATCACCATTTTAGCCTCCAAGATATTTGCTAGATTGCAGATTTTATCTCCAGCACATCATTCAATATTCCAACTCAGAAATTCGTTGGAATAAGAAGTGACAGTTTTGCAGTTAATATTCTAGACAAATGAAGAAGAATCTGGAAAATCCGAAACATGTTTTTTGTCCAGAATGGACCGAATTAACTTTACGAAAGAACAGTTTGCCCAAATTCGGCCTGTATTGAGAGAAACAGAAGGTTCTTTGAGCATGATTTTCTCAAATTTACTGTTGCGGCCGTCCTCCAAATTATCTCAGCTGCAAATCCAAATTCGACTTGCTCTTGTTGAAATATTGATGGAAATATATCTTCTTGTTGATGAATTGGTTAGGGACAATCCAATATTGTTATGAGGGATCATATTTACTATTCAATTTCTCCTCTTTTTTATTATAAAAGGAGAGCATGTATTATGTATGGAGACAATGATTTGATGATTATTGAATTTCTTTTGTAACTTTGTAATTCATTGACTCTCGTGATCGAAGAGCAACTTATGTAAACGCTATTTATGTTTGATTAATACAAGAACGCATTTTTGTTCCATTTCTTAACTCTGGAGTAAAGCCTAGCGGCGTTTCACTGGTGGCTACGGGCCCGGCCTTGGTGGATCTATCCGCTGTTTGTATCTCTATCTTTTCATTATTGTTGTGAGATAGTTCATATTTGCTTTTATTATAGTTTGCAAGTTAATCAGTTTATTGTTCATTTCTTATTTGATATTGGCGTGTTACATTGGTGAATTGCGTTGCCATACCTTTCTAATTTAACAAGAATCTCAATTACTTGTCTTGTTATGCTTTAACAGAGCTATGATGTTCAACATTTGATTCACTTGTTGTTCTGTTTGATTGTTGTTCAATAGAATTTGCCATGCGATCCCATTAAATAGAGTTTGTTGTTCAAATTTATTAAATAGGATTTGTTGTTCAATTCTTTTAATTACAGTTTGCTTTCCATTTACATTTCTGTTCATTTCAGATTAATTAGTTTACAGATTGCAGAGTTTGTTTTTAAAGAGTTTTCCTAGTTTACTTTCAATAACAGCTTTAGTCAAATTTCTATTTCCTTTTAATTGCTTTAAAGCAGGACTGTCAACTTTAGAAAACACTAGTTATTGCTTCCTCGTTCCCAGATTGATTGTTTTGTTCTAGTTTGATTTCAATTGCATCAATTTCTAAAGGAATGAGTTATTGCTACTATATCCTCGATTGATGTTTGCTGAGTGAACAGTTGGATTTCAGAGCATTCAAGTTTATGTTGTTGTAGTTAGATTTCTTTTTCAAGCATCTGTTTACTTTTGTATTTGAAACATTGTACTACATCTTGCAAGGCATTACTCTTAGATTGAATTGCAGCCTCAGACAGAGTACACTCTTGAAATAAAAAATCATACTTGGATTGATAATTAATGTAGGATAAATAGGCGTTAAAAAGACACCTTTTATACCTCAACATTTTGGCGCCATTGCCAAGGAGAGTGTATGCTATTTAGAAGGAGTGATGCACATTTGACCTCTTTTCTGCTTGGGAAGAATTGGGTATTAAAGACGGAAGGTAAGAACCTGCGCACTGAGCAAGGAACATACTTGCTCACAGCCCGCTTCATAGAAGAATTGGGTAAATTTCTTTTTTAGGTAGGAATGAAGGCTTGTTTTTTTAAATGAATAGAAAATATAAACAAGACAAAATTCCTCCCAAACCTGAAAAACATAAGGGACCAGTGACCCTTGGGAGAACAATCTTTATTGACGAAATTCTTAAGAAAACTGAATCTCAGCCATCAGTAGGACCCAGGAAATTTATTTTTAGAAAACCTACTAGTTCTCTTCAAGCCACAGAGTCACCATATGTAGCCTTTTCTGAGGTACATAGCCAAACAGAAGAGACTGAGCAAGATTCTCAAGAAATTGAGAATTCTCCCCCAATTTTTTTTACAAGAAGGGAAGTTGGCTTCTCATACCCTACTATTTATCAACATGAATTTTTGGGTATGTGCATACTTGAGGCCTTATTTCGGAAATGGCTCCACTGGAAATAATTTTATACATAAGCATATTCTATTTTCAAACAAAAGTAGGTTAGTGGAGAAAATAAAATAAATAAGGAAATAAAATAAACACATTTTTTTTATTTTTGTAAAAATAGTTGTTTTCTTGCAACACGCTATGGAAATCAACATCGGTGGTAAAAATTTTAATTTTTTTTGTGTATGTAGATGCATTATATTGAAAATAACAATTCTACAAACACTCATGTTCATTTTTATCACCAAAATTTCTTGAATATCATTTTTTTTGGCTTGTGGGCTTGATGAAATTTTTGAAAACACAGTTGGAACAGTCATGTTTTGGGGGACCAAAAATGAATATTTTTAAAACCCATTTATATCCTAAGTAAATATTGATGTCTAATTTCTAACCCAATTTGAATCACTCCATTTGGATTTGAAACGAAAAAGTTATAACCAAAACATTGACAGGGTGTCTAGTAGGAAGCTCAAACAACAAAGTTGGGACAATCAATTTTTGGAGGCCTAAATGACTATATTTTTAAAACATGTTTCTATGGGAGATTCATATATGAATATAGTTTACAATTCAATTTTAATCACTCAATTTTGATATCATATGAGGAATTTATGACCAAATTATTGACTGCCTATCATAAATCAGCATTCTTGAAACTTTGTTTTCTCGGCTGTTCACTAACGTATTTGACCTATCAATTATTATTGTCATCAAAAAATATTTCTATTGGAGATAAATAAATGAATCTAATTTAATCTCCAATTTTAATCGGTTCAATCCATCATCAATCGAATAATTTATGCTTGAAATATCAATTGTTGGCCTAAGCTGGAAAATCGAAAATGACTCTATTATGCAGGTTGTTCTCAGAAGATTTAACATACCATTACATGGAATTTTTAAAAACTTGTTTCTATTGGAGATGAAACTTTGAATTATATATCATTTGGCTTTGGAATCACTCAAATCGGACAAAAACCAAATAAGGTATGATTAAAACACTACTGGTTAGTATCGTCGACCACTGCTCTCCCGCAGGTAACAAATATAATTTTTTTTATTTTTCCATGGATTTGTTCTACAGAGTAAATAATTGTTAGTTTTTTTGCATAATTCTTGGATTAGGGGAGCCCGCACACCTCTCTTTCTCCATGATTTAATGTTTTATTGCAGGTAGACACTCATTTTTTTGCAGGTCTTAGGAGAAAAAATAAGGTCAATTTATGGACGAGTGATTCTTGAAAGAAATTTTAGTGAAACAAGGGCATTTCATCAAGTTCATTACCTAACAGATTTTTAGCATAAGAAATGAAGAATTGGTTTCCATTTGAAGATTCATGCCACTACTGCCAAAACATTTTTCAAAAAGATTATTATTTTCCATTAACAGATTCATATTCCCTTAAAAAATAACATCATAGTTGGTGTCACTTAATAAAGTGTTGTTTCTTTTCTGATTTCTTTTATGTTTTTGTGTTTTAGGTGTTGATCCCTTCAAATTGTAGTTTTTTCTCCTGTGGCAATTGAACAATAAGGACCCCACCATGCAAGTTTCAATTGCAAAAGACAATTCTTCAGTAGCAGCAATTCTGTAAAAAAAAATTATTTTTTCTTGAAACCTGTACATAAATGTTCCTTTCTATTTGATTGGATTTGTTTGACAATGGATTGCACATTAGCTTTGTTTTTTCCTCTATTTTTTTTCATTTTCTGTTCCCTATAGCAATTTCTGCGTGCATTTTCTTTGTTGTTCCTTACTTTTTTTGTGTACCTTTATTTTTCATGTTGTTCCTCTTAAGGAACAATAGCCATTCTTCTTAAGAATCAATGTGTTTGTGTGTTTATTTTTGCTGTTCCTTCCAAAAGGAACAACATTTCTGTTGATTAGTTTTGTTGTTCCTTTAAAAAAGAACAACATTTTTTCTGCGTGTTTTTTCTGGTCCTTTCAAAAGGAACAAGAATTTTGTTGTTCCTTTCAAAAGGAATAACACCTTTGCCGCCTGTTTTTGTTGTTCCTTTCCAAAGGAACAATATTTTTTTTCTTGCTTGTTTTTTATGTTCCTTTGAAAAGGAACAGCATGTTTTTGCCGACTGTTCTTGCTGTTCCTTTCTAGAGGAACAACATTTCCGCTGATTATTGTTGTTGTTCCTTTTGAAAGGAACAACATTCTTGCCGATTGTTTTTGTTGTTTCTTTCGAAAGGAACAACATTTTCGCAGATTTTTTTTGTTGTTCCTCTCGAAAGGAACAACATTTTCACATATTGTTTTTGTTGTTCGTTTCCAAAGAAACAACACTTTTTGAGTGCATTTTTCTTGTTTTTTAAACAACATTTCCAGGAATTTTTGTGAATTCTTCATGACTCTTTGAAATGCAAACATACAATTTATGCAAGGATACACAAATTAGAGGTTACTGGAATCAACTAATCAAGAGAAATTGTCATTTTTAAGAAAAAAATTTGTAGTGATAAGAAAAAGGAAAAGACACAACCATCTATATCCCTTTGCTGTCTTTATTTTCACTAAAATTAATATGATCGATTATCTTTATCATGTTGGTTTTTCCCTAAATTCTCATAACTCTTTTTATTTGTATTTCATTAAATAAGAATAAGGGAATATTTTCTCTATTGAGATGTTCAAACTTCTTCCACCATCCCTACTCTTAAGGAGTGTTGAGCCACCATTTATATATAAATAGGGAAGTGCTATATGTAAAGAAAAAGAAAAAGAAAAATATCTATATGATTACTAACAATTCTCTGATATGGCAGATGGAGGATAGGGGGTCTCATCAAGAGCTAGCCTACCATGATCATTAGGGAGCAGTGAAGTGGAATTCTCATTATGGCCACCACACCAGGGATATGATCCAATGGACAACTTAGAAAAATAAAAAGTCTTTGGAGCAGGAGGTCTCATCACGAGCCGACCTGCCCACCTTTCACTCCTTCCTGGTGAATGGCATTGTGATTCATCTGGTTCCCAAGCCAGCATAGTGGCCTCCATCATGATATCACACAACACTTCCATAGGCATAAATAAAGGATAATGGTTCCAAGGGTGAGAAAGCAACTTTGTCAAGGTTATAGACACATGTGGGCAACAGAGCTCTGCTGATGGTATTGGAGTCATATTTTTCACAAATAAATAGTAATGATAAACCCTTTTCTTATATCTTTATCTAATATCAAATGAGAGTATGCTCCTAAATCCTTTGTTCAGAACCTTTTATGCATGAAATTTATTTATAAATCGATCATAATGGTTTATGTGGATAATGACCGCATAAGTACTTTTTTCACATCAGCTGTCATTTTCCCTTATTTTCGAATCATTACATCAAAATTTTCTATATCTACTCACGATTTCAAAATATGCATTGATTTTAGTAATGCGATAATTTGTTGATCATATCATAAGTATGTATGACTTTCCATGATGTATAATTGTTGTGCAGTACGCTGCTATTCTATTTGCCACAATATTCATACTGCATTTCTACATAAGTTTTTCTACTTAAAATTTTTGCATGCATTTTATCTGTTGCCATTCAAAATTAACACTGTGGATCAAGAAAATTGCATGCAGAATCGTGATTTGTTTACAGGAGCACAACAAGTATCGGGGGAAAATTTTATTCACAGCACGACCACACTATTGCAACTAACAGCGAAGGCTCGCGCAACTCGGGAACGTGCACAATTCTTCAGACATGATGTGCTTGCATGGCTTCCACCTTTTGCATCACTTTCAGTATTTGCTTAGCCTACATCAGCTTCAACAAATGCTAGTCCCTACGTGTCATTCCACATTTTTTTTCGGAGGCAACACTTGAGGTAAAATAGCATAATTTTATGATTTATTGTGAATTTAGGAGAATTTCATGAAAATCCATTGAGCATTATTTATCATCATTCATTCCACATATTTTCCACTTCCCATTTTTCAGAGACATATCATCTTTCAGTTTGGGGGAATGTTTCTTTCCTTCATTTCTTTCTTATGACCATGTCAGTAATATTCTTTATCATCCATTGATATTCTTATTCATTCTCAACATCTCCCTTATTCCATGTTGTTTTACACCAAGCATAGATTTCAACAGATTGTAGCAACCACCTCTCTTTGTTTTCTAGCCTTGCATGAGGACATGCTAATTCTTCAGTTTGGGGGAGGATTTGCTACACATAATGGATGTTTTCTACTCCCTTTATCGTTTAAGGCATACAATTTCATTTTTACACAGTGCATAAATTGATTTGCATATATCTTTAAAACTATGAACTGAATTCTTGTGATTTTTGGATAACAAAGAGGTATCATTAAAATACACAAACCCAGATAATTTCATACTAAATTAGTTCATAAAATTTTGAAAATTATGCACTATCACCTACAACCATTTTGTTTATATCTCATGATACGCGCACCAAAACGATCTGATTTTTGAGAAAATGGTTAATGAAGTTTGTTGTTACTTATATCACATTTTTCTGCAACTTCATATACATATAACTAAATGTCAACTGTAAAAATTATTATGCCTTCATAAAGATTGCTAAAATTGAATATTCATTATTTGAAGAAAAATTCATTTGTTCCATCCATTTCATGAGTTGGGATGGACAATTTTTTGCTTAGTTAACACATGGGTTTTTTTCTTTAGGTTGCATGAGGACATGCAATATATTCAGTTCTGGGTTGCATGAGGACATGCAATATATTCAGTTTGGGGTATTTTGGGCCGCGAATACGACCACTTTTTAACACTTATTTCATCCATTTCTACTCTTCTTTATCATGTAATTTATCATAATTTATCATATAAATCCATTTTATAATTATTTATGCTCTTATGGATAAATATTATCTCTTCTCCTTTATTTTTAATAAATTGATGATTATTATGCATAATTTTATCAATGATGATTTATTAATATATTTTGTAACACCACTCACCATTTTAGCCTCCAAGACATTTGCTAGATTGCAGATTTGATCTCCAACACATCATTCAATATTCCAACTCAGAAATTTGTTGGAATACGAAGTGACAATTTTTCGGTTAATATTCTGGACAAATGAAAAATAATATGGAAAATATAGAACATGGGTTTTGTCCAGAATGGACTGAATTAACTCTATGAAAGAACAATTTGCCCAAATTTGGCCTTTATTGAGAGAAACAAAAGTTTTTTTGAGCACGAATTTCTTAGATTTATTGTTGCAGCCGTCCTCCAAATTATCTCAGTTGAAAATCCAAATTCGACTTTCTCTTGTTGAAAGATTGATGGAAATATATCTTCTTGTTGATCAATTGGTTAGGGACAATCTAATATTGTTATGAGGGATCATATTTACTATTTAATTTCTCCTCTTTCTGATTATAAAAGGAGAGCATGTATTATGTATGGGGAAAATGATTTGATGATTATTGAATTTCTTTTGTAACTCTGTAATTCCTTGACTCTTGTGATCGAAGAGAAACTGATGTAAATGATATTTATGTTTGATTAATACAAGAACGCATTTCTGTTACATTTCTTAACTCTGGAGTAAAGCCTAGCGGCTTTTCATTGTTGGCTATGGGCCCGACCCTGGTGGATCAATCCGCTGTTTGTATATCTATCTTTTCATTATTGTTGTGAGATAGTTCATATTTGCTTTTATTTGAGTTTGCAAGTTAATCCGTTTATTTTTCATTGCTTATTTGATATTGGTGTGTTACATTGGTGAATTGTGTTGTCGTATCTTTCTAATTTAACAAGAATCTTAATTACTTGTGTTGTTATGCTTTAACAGAGCTACGTTGTTAAGCATTTGATTCACTTGATGTTATGTTTGATTGTTGTCCATTACAGATTGTTGTTCAATAGAATTTTCCATGCAATCCCATTAATTAGAATTTGTTGTTCAGATTTATTAAATAGGATTTGCTGTTCAATTCCTTTAATTACATTTTTCTGTCCATTTACATTGTTGTTCATTTCAAATTAATTAGTTTACAGATTGCAAAGTTTTATTTTAAAGAGTTTTCCTAGTTTACTTTCAATAGCAGCTTTAGTTCAATTTCTATTACCTTTTAATTGCTTTAAAGCAGGACTGTTAACTATAGAGAACACTGGTTATTGCTTCCTCGTTCCCAAATTGATTGTCTTGTTCCAGTTTGATTTCAACTGCATCAATTTCTAGAGGAATGAGTTATTGCTATTGTATCCTCAATTGATGTTTGTTGAGTGAATAGTTGGATTTCAGAGCATTTGAGTTTATGTTGTTGTAGTTAGATTTTTTTTTCAAGCATTCGTTTACTTTTGTATTTGAAACACTGTACTACATCTTGCAAGGCATTACTCTTAGATTGAATTGCAGCCTCAGACAGAGTACACACTTGAAATAAAAAATCGTACCTGGATTGATAATTAATGTAGGATAAATAAGTGTTAAAAAGACACCTTTTATACCTCAACAACGGATAGATCGAAGGAAATCAACGAAGGAGAGAGGTAAGTCTTCAAGGTAAAAGGTAAGAGTTGTGAAGTGCGATTGCAATGTACGGTGGTGGGAGTCTCGAGGAGCAAAGGTGGAGTTCAACCACCATAAAAAGCGTAGGGAGTTGTGAACGGAGGAAACAAATAAATAAGGCTTTGAAGTGTAAGAAAAGGTAAGTACAACGTTGATATGAGAAGAGAAGGAGGGGAATGGAGGCGTAAGAGAAGTGCTCAGAAGTTAAACACACCCGCGGATAATGCACAAGAGACAGACAGAAATGCAGGATGAAATAGTGAAGGAAGGGCTTGGAATTCGTAACACAAATTCTTCCTAAAACTCAAACAGAAAGAAATTGTTGGCCTGTGGGAAGGTCTGCCCCTACTCAAACGCTATTGAAAATGATGATAGGGGGGAGACTTGACAACAGTTTTGGAATTTTTCCTCTATTTCGCTATGCATAAGCAATTGAAACTACATCAGCACAAAAACTAAATAGCAATGAAACTTATCAGAAGCAAATCTAACTTAAATGGCAGAAGAAAACTAGCTAAATGAAATAAAGTAAAATATAGTAACAGCAGAGAAGCTAAGCCACATGGATTGGGCCCTAACCCATGAGCCTATCCCTCTGAACTTATATCAATCAAATTAAATCAGTCTTCTCATTTCATAAAAGAATAACTGTATACATCTCTGAAAGTTTCTATCCCTGAATAAAACAAAAAGCTTCAATAGTTCACAATAATAATTCTGAATGGAATTGAGACTAGGATAGACTAAATCTTCCTAGCTCTAGCTATGCTCTATTTATTCTACAGGGAAGCTACCAAAAACTCCCTAGAAAATGGTGATTGAGTCCACTCGACTCCAAGTAAACCAAGACTGAGTGCTCTCCTCTCTAAGTTGCTCGGTTGCCTCTAGAATTCAAATTGGTGGAGAGAATCCTTGGGGATCCTTCGATTGCTTGTGGAATTCAATTTTCTGGAGAGAATCTTTGGGATCCTTCGGCTGCCTTTGAGGGTGGACAATCCTCCTATATTTTCTCCTTGTTATCTCCTCCAAGTCTTTGACGTGATAAAATCTTTATAAAAGTGCTTAATAAATCATGATTTTCTACACTTAACCTTATATTAGGCACTTAGAGTATGTCAGCCTTAATCGCCACCTATACTAGCATCATAAACCCAAATAATAATATAATTTCAAGTAAAAGAGATCTAAGAAAGAAAAAAGGTGACTATTAACCCCTCCAAATATGTCTAATGATGGAGCTCATCACTCGCCCTCCTCCATCTTAATCTTTCTAAGCTTGTCTTTTAGTGCCAACTTCCTGTGGTCACTTCTATTCTAAAATATATATGTAAAGGCCTTCCACATAGCATATGGAGTTTCATTTCCATGAAGGTTCAAGATAATATGATATTGAAATCCTTCTCGATTTTTATACCTTCTTCTTCCATGCATTAAGAAATTGAGCATCTGCTGCTGCAGACTAGTGAATATTGCTGTCTATGAATTCCTTCAGTCCATTTTCCTCTAGCACCACCTCCATCATGTTCTTCCATTCTATGTAATTCGAATTTACCTCAAGGGAATATTCGAGTCTCAAGCCATTGAAAGAAATCTTGATCTGCTACTTGTCCTAAAGAATAAATATGCAAATTTGATGCACCTGTTCAAAACAAACTCTGGTTCTTCTCTTCTATTGTGATTCCTACTCTGATACCATGTAGAAAATCCACATATATTCAACTGATCTTGTAATGTACAAGAAAAAATACTAAATCAATTCTACAAATTGTGGAAACTAATTACAATTGCACAATCACATAAACAAGTAAGAGAAACAAATTATCAATCACACAACAAAATATGTATCTAGGGAAAGCGTCTACTCAAAACCCCACTATCTGTATATTTCATAAATTCATGCTCATGAAATAATACAATGATATTTCCTTTCCTGTGAAACCTTTGCACTATGTTGTTTGTCTCACTCTAGTCTAGGAAAAATCGGTCCTATATTTAACCAATTATCTGCCTCTGTTTGACCATCCATGCTTATGGATTCTTGGATGAGTTGTGGCCCTATTAATAAGAAAATTCCCAAGAATTAATTGTGCAATTCCTTCAGGGAAACATGATAACCTCATGCATGACCTGTACAATTTTCTAATTATACAACTGATAGTTATCTTCCCTTTAGCCCTAATCTCAACTGGGCCTTCCTTAGAAATGACATGCAACAAATATTTACCGTGAATTATCATTTATCTGATTTTTCATTACATGTGAATTAAATCAGATTTAGTTCATTGGACCTATCACTAGCTCATTACTCAGTTAGAACTAGTTAAATTGATTTTAACTCAAATAATTGAGTTAACTAATTACAACTAAAAAAAACTACAACTGGACCCCCTAAAACTTAGAGTGGACTTTACATGCCTCCAGTTTGACCTCCAATTTGAATTAACTAAGCTAACTAAGTCTTCTTGACTCAGTTAATACTTACAAGCTGTTATGAGATGGAATTAAAAAATTTCTTCTAATTTAATTAAGGGAAAATTAAATTAGAAGCCCCCTTCGGTGCAATTTCTGGGTGCCATTTTCAATATTGCTTGTTTCCATTTTCAACAGATGCCATGAGTTTAATATGAAACCATCGAATCATATTACAATGGAATTTAAGTGCCCAATCTTTTCTTTGATCCACATTCAACCTTCTGCACTTAATTGGCCTTGTACTGGAACAATTCATCCTTGTAGACAATCCATTCTTTTGGCCTATTGGAGCAAGGAAAAAAAATTTCCAATGATCTTCAAACTACCTATATCCTTAACATTAACTCTGATACCATGTTGGAAAATTGATTAGGGCAACATGATAATTAATATTTCATTTCATAGACAATTATTTGTGACATTATGTTTATCTTTTTAACTATGCTTTTGTTCTTATCATCAAATACATGCCAAAACAATAAAGATCACATGAACACAAGATATAGGCTGCAAGCGAGGGAAAAACCCATCCAAGGGGAAAACCCATAAATAACTTCTCTTCCAATAGAATCAACTTCAAAGGAGAATTCCAAGTCAACCAACCAATCTCCAAGGATATCAAACCAAGATCTCTTCATGATTCAAGCTCTTCTAGACTTTCGAGCTTGCCAAAATAGCTTGAAATACCTCCTGCAACTTTGGACCTGAAGTAACCCTAGAAACCTCTAGGGTATTCACACATGTGACCGGAAAAGGCTAGAAATTAGACTTCCAAATTTTTTTGAGGCTTCTTCTTTGGTTCACTATCCTTATCCTTTCTTTTCAAGGCCTTTGTACCTTGCTTCCAACTTAAGGTCAAGTTTAAGAGATGTATGCTTGTGTATCTTCAAATAGGCCGAGGTGCCTCCTTTTTATAGCCTTCTAAGAGGCTCAAATAGTCCTCTCTAAGATGAATTCTACTTGGTTGGACGAATTGGTATTGAGAGCCTACTCGACACTTCTAAATTCAAAAATAATTTTCCTTTTCTTGATACAAGTGACCACAAGGGTCTTTTATAATATTACAAGGAATCTTAACTCATGACAAACCCTAGGAGGATTCAATAGATGCTTGACCTAGTGAAAAATAACTTGAGCATGAAACCCACACTTTACAAATAAATTTTCTTTTGTTCTTTACATCATTTTTATAGATACATAATAATTACATCATGTCAAGAGTCAAATGACAATTATGAAGACCGAAACTACATACATTCTTCAAAAAACTCTCCTCCCACCATGACTGAATCGTGGTTATGAACCGGGGGCTCGATGGAATTTGGTATTTTGTTTCTTCTTGTACTTAGTGCTCCTTCCATTTTGATTCTCCACATGTCTTGTTTTTCTGCCTAATTCTCGGGTACCAGTCTATAATGGTTCCCCAAGCAAGATAATGGGGGAATTTTTTTTTTCACTCCACCAGAGCTATAGAGTTGGTAGCTAGGGACGCTACTAGAACCTTCCACTGATCCTACTTGCTTGATATCAAGAAGTGCCTTAATATTTTTAGCGAGGAGGTCAAGAAAGAGAGAGGCCATATTTTTTATGAGGAAATGGTAGATATGGTTTAGCATTTGATCAATGACTCAAGCAGTAGTGGGACTTGGGATATGAAATATCATTAGATCCTTGAGATTTTATACTGACACATGCAATCCTTAATGGCTTGAGACCTTCAAGCTAATGAAGTGAAACACTTAAATCTTCATCAATGGCTCAATCATCTATAGAAACAATCATCTCCATTGGTAAACATATGCACATGGTTAGCCAAAAGACATGGAGGAGTTTCAATCTCTATTGCTACTGGTACCTTAAAGGAAAATGTTGTAGAGGTTTCCACTAGTCACTCCACCTAATTCATGACTTTTCATGGTTCTCTGGCTTCTCTAGTCTTTTTGTTTAAATTCTTATTATAGTTACTCCTTACTATTGTTGATAACACTAGCCTAGTTTCTTATATGGAACACTGACAATAAGTATTTTGATACTAAACATTTATTCTCATTCTCGATTTCCCCATGGGAAAGCACATAATCATTTTATCGTTTATGGTTCATAGGTTTGATGACATCTCTCTAGTTTTTAACTGTTGTAATGCATATAGATGTTGTAGCTACCATAGGACCGCCAAACTTCACAAAACATCATACATGTACAATAATATATTTTCTATTATAAAGTGATAGAAATTGATATTAAACTTACAAAAAAAGGAATACTAACTTATATTATTTAAATTATAATTTTGAGTATTTAGATAAATTAAAATTATAAGTATATGTAGATTTTCATAGTTACTCATATTGTTAAAGATTTTTCATGTTGTAGCTACCATAGGACTTTCAAACTTTCACAAAACATCATACATGCACAACCATATATTTTCTATTATAAAGGGATAGAAATTGATAGTAAACTTACAAAAAAAAGAAATACTAACTTATATTATTTTAATTATAATTTTGAGTATTTAGATAGATTAAAATTATAAGTATATGTAGATTTTCATAGTTACTGATATTGAGGAAAATTGTGCCCCAGATAATGTTTCGGGTAGAAATTCCACCCATCATGAAGGACCACAATACTTATGATTAAAATTACCAAAATTATTGTGAGATTACAAAACACAATTGTTAAAATCACAACTATTAATATAATAACACAATATGCCCCATTTTATATATTTGTTCCATGGGGTCTTGGATAGAGGGTGGTTGGGTGCTCTGTTAAAGCACTCCTTGATATGAAGTCACTCCTGATTGGGTTCAATTCCCCATTAGAATCGAGGTGATATATTGGACATCATGAAGAGGTAGTCCTACGAAGCTTACAATTATTTATTTATTATTTTATATATTTGATAACTTAAGTAATATATTTAATTAATTAAATGTAATTTAAATAACTTGAAAGAAAAATTATAACATATTTACTCTTAATAAACTTACTTATATATATATATATATATATATATATATATATATATATATATATAATTCATAAATACTACTATTATTTAATTACAACCCAGTATGAGGGGGATCTGTAAGTCTTTTGTTTGTCCATGGAGTTGACACACGCCCCTTTAAAATAAAAATAAGTTATGCTTTAAATAGAAAAATAATGTTGGCTATAATAAAAAAATGAAAATGTTGTAAGTAAAAAAATGTGAGTAATATGTTTCAAAAATATTTCAAGAAGAGATTTAAATAAACTATTTGAATATCTATGTTAACTAATTTATGTCTATGTCAACTTCATATATAGCTATTTATAATAGAATATTCAATGTGGGTTATCAATCAAATATTTTAATATTAATTAATATTGACATATACTTAAAAAAATATAAATTTAGGGGAGAGGCTCATTTTATAACCCAATATGAGGGGACGTGTGAGTATGTCCATCCATCTGTGGAGTTGGTAGTGCCTCTTTAAAATAAAAATAAATCAGAAGTAAAAAAGTGTGTGAATAAGATGTTTAAACTTTATACTTTTCAAAAATATTTCAACAAAATATTTAAATAAACTATTTAAAGATTCATGTTAACTAATTTATGCTGATATCAACTTTATTTATATCTATATATAGAAAAAAATTATTTTAATGAATGAAAATAATACCTTATCATATAAATATTTTAATACTAATTAATATTGGCACATACTTTAAAATATAGTAATAATAAAAAACCATTTAATAAACTTCAATGTACATGTTATGTAAAACATTTTAATGTGAATTATATATTATATATTATTAATTTTATATATATATATATATCTTATAAAATAAATAAATTTATATTGTTAAAATATTTATTTGACTTTATATATATCCAATAAAGCATTCAAAAATACAAGCTTACAAAAAGTTGATCTCTTTCTGGTTTTAATTTTAAAATACACCATAAACCTCAAAGAGCAATTAAAAAAAAACTAATTTTAATTTTGACTTCGAGTGGTGTAGCCTATCACCTATCTCTAGATGCCGAAAATACATCATATACCTGAGAGAAATTAAAAAACAACTAATATTAATTTGATGTTTGAGTGGGGGAGTCGCCTATCTCGCACCTAGAGATGCTCTTAATACTCCGAATCTTATCTTACAAAAGTTGAATGGTAAAGTGATGTAATTATTGATGCGAACGGGCCAGTGGTTTGACCTAGCTTTATGAAAAGGGTTACAAAGTGGGTGAAGATACTTAGAGGCATTTAATCTTGCTTTTAGTGTGCGCACTTTGAATACCTTTTAGTCGTTTGAATAAGAGTTGAAAAGGTTCCTCCCCAGGAAACAAACGTTAATAGTAACCTTGAAAATAATTAAAAACTATTAATTATGAAACAAACGGTAATAATAACCTTGAAAATAATTAAAACCTATTAATTATGAAACAAACGTTAATAATAACCTTGAAAATAATTAAAACCTATTAATTATGAAAAGTGAGATGAGAAATCATGTGTGTATAGAGTCATCTTAATAAAAGAACAAAAGGCAAACGTATGTTCAAATATTGCAATGTGCAAGTGGGTATCTAAAGATCCCTCAATCATGAGGAATGAATTAAATGCCCCCACCGAAGATAATGCTTTATGTACTCTAAAGATGGTATATGGTTCTACTTTTTTCTAACTTTAATGAAGTTAAAAGTATCCCGAAAAGGAAAAGAAAAAGAAAGACAAACTTAATAGAGAGAAAAAGAAGAAAGTGCATGAAGGGTGAATAATGTGGGTAATGTAATAACAAATATTATACATCTAAGTCAATTCACATATCCCACCTCGTTTATGAAAGTTGATAAATGAGGGTGAGAAGAGAAGGGGTGGTCTCGGGGTGGAATTAAGAAAGATTTTGTTTGAGACTAAGGAGGAGTTAGATATAGCAGAGTTTGAGAAAGGGGAAGAATTACACAATTTTAGACGTAAAAGTGTATTTAACTTATGGAGATAAATATAAGAGAGGATTCTAGAATGCTTGAGATGAAGAGATAATAGAAAAGAAATTAAACGCCGAGGCAAGGGTTAATAAGGCAAATAAAACCAATATGGAAATAAAAGAGCCTCATAATCGAAGTAATAAGGGGCTCATTATGGACAATTTGATTAGAAGAGGTTAAGGCTTATGATTAAAGCAAGAGATTAGAGGTGACAATCTTGTGTGGTATAATCGTTGCATATAGGATACTAGCATTGTTTGTGTGACCTATTGTTGTAACATGCCCAATGGCCTAATTACATTGCAATCAACATTATGGTATATAAATTATAGGTAAATAGAACTTATCAATGGAAATAACATTGCATATAACATATTAATTGTTTTCCAATGTACAAGTGCAACCTTTCAACACAAAGCATCATATTCTTTTGATTATACATGGAATAATAGCAACTAGTACATGGGAAATTACAACAACACACATATCAAATATTTTCCTATATAAATTAATTACATTCTTTATGGTTATGGTATCTTTTGTGATACCCATAATTTCATTTACAATCATTTGACACAACGAAAGTTTAATATATAGAATAGAGGCATAATTATGCCTTCTACCTTATTAATCATAGCTACAACAAGTTCAAAAGATGCATATAAAGCAACCAATAAGTAAACTAAGAGACAATCACAAATTCTAGCCTTGCATTCTTCCTAAGTAAGAATGTTTCCACCAAGTACAACACTGCCCAAAAGCACGAATATTCAACAAATATTAATCAAAGGCTAAATTACTTAGCTATTAGAAGAGTGCATTTTTCCAAATAGCTCTATGAGAGATTTTTTCCTTCTAACCATAGGCATTAGAACATGTAGGTGCCACCTTGGGTCTGGCAATGAAACAACAAGGGAAAATATACTAGCTATGGATTTGATTTTCCTCACTCAACCCAAGTTCTAAATATACAACCAAGGACCCCACCCCCCTTCAAACCTACATACCATAAGGAATGGGATCCCCTTCTATACTAAACAATCCCTTAGGTTATCAATTTTTCCTCCAATGCTCCATTATAAGATGGCTATGTAATATTTGATGTTGGGAACTAGGGAATTACAATTAACTTAGCCATTAGCCATAAAACCAATCATGGCATCTAAATTCATTCATGGTGACAAACTGTGGCAACATTTCCCCTTAGCAAAATGCACTCTTAACATTAGCACAAATGGATGATAGAATGAATGATATTTTTTCTCTCAAGTTGAGAGAGACCTTCCTAAAATATTGCATGACGAGCATGTGCCTTTCCTTAAAGCTAGGGAACATAACATGAAGTGCATGCAAAATGGTATGAAGGATTAAGAGCTAACCACTTGGAATTTAAAATAAAATTATATAATTTATTTGACTTCCCCTACTTATTTTCTTGTTGGTTCTTTGTCCCATGGTCCTTCTAGGAAGTTATCACTCCCAATCCAAGATAATTTTCATATTATTAATATTTATATGAATTCTAATCTAATAAAAAAGGTAAATCATTTAAAAACAAACTCATACATTATGTCAAATGTTTATAGGGGTATTATATTCCTCCCTGCCTTGGAATACCACCATCCTTAGTTTCCCCATTTACAAAAATAAAATAATGTATTCATTCTTCAACTAAACCTACAACAAATATCATGCGAACATGCATGTCATAGCCATTATTATCCATCAATAATATTTTCCATTGGAAAGTTTCAAATTCATAGCTAAAATATATGTATTCATAACATAATATAAAGTATGAGATCAACCCTAATACTTATCTATATGAGTATTTCTCTGCTAGTTGGTTGCCATGGGTGAGAGTTCAATTCATTGTCTTTTTTGACACACGCTCCTTGATCCCAACAACATGCAATATGGATCTCTCACTAGATTCATTCAAGTTTCCTCTTCCCTACAAAACCATGTACCCTTCTATGTTTAGGTATCCCCTTCTCTACTAAATAGTCTCTCAAGTAATCCATCTTGCCAAGGACTTGACATGCAAGAGTTTCACTATTAGGACAACTCATTGATAATATCTAATCAATCAATAACTAATGGTGATTAAGGCGTATCACAAGTTCTAGTGTCACAATATTAGCCTCTTCCCTAAGCTTTCTAGCTTACAATAACCATAATTGGTGCTTAATAGGTAGATCCACAATCCACTTATTTCTTAAACATACAAAAATTATGGGTCAATTATTTATTTATAAACTGGTTTTGGAGTAATTTAGTATAGTAATTGCACCGAGAGGCGCTCTACAACCCAGTATAGGGTAGATGTGTAGATGTAATGTAAGAAAGTTTGTAAACTTTTGTAAGTCTTTGCATCTCTCTTCTCCCCTCTACGCCCCCCTCCATCTATATCCCTATCTCATCCCCAAAACATACACACACACTCATAGTGTGAGCACATAAACATTATTCATGACATGAATTGACTTATGTGTTGCAATAATTAAGCCATAAATATAAAACTTGAATTTTCATCCTAAATAAAATTTCACTTAAATGTCTTCTTCTTGAAACTATAAACCATTTGTAATTGTCTACATCCTTATTATTCCCATTTTCCATCATTCAACATTGTTAATCACTTTTCACTCAAACACGGTAATAGAGAATAACTAAATGTGTGGCAATAAGAACAATAAAATAAAATAGACCGCAATGAAGATTGTTTGTAATTGACTTCATTCTTATTACTCACATTTTCTATCATTCAACATTATTACATTGTCACTTTGCGCTTAAAAATTTTATTTCATCATTTTTCATCATTCTAAGTTAGTAACTGTCTCATTGTTCATCATTAATCTTAGACATTTTTAGCATATTTAAAATGATCAAAATAATTATATGTTCAAAAAATTTTGTATGACTGCACATGACTGAAACCAACCTAGATCAATCTTCACTCTAGATCTATCAAGCGCCGAGAGGGATAACATATCTCAAGGTGCAAACCTTTCCTCAAGTTTTGCACTCAAAAAAGAGGTTTCCACCTTGAGAGATTTGATCCCTCTCGGCGCTTGATAGATCCGGAGTTAAGATGGATCTAGGCTGGTTGCACCCAGAGGCACTCTACAACCCAGTATAGGGTAGATGTGTAGATGTAATGTAAGAAAGTTTGTAAACTTTTGTAATGTCGGTTCAATATATAGGGTACATATGTAGATGTAATGTAAGGAAGTTTGTAAACATTTTGTAATGTCGGC
Source organism: Pinus albicaulis (assembly GCA_034641835.2). Lineage (NCBI taxonomy): Eukaryota > Viridiplantae > Streptophyta > Pinopsida > Pinales > Pinaceae > Pinus > Pinus albicaulis. Next base: position 1,363,879,023 of record CM076582.1, on the reverse strand, counting down.
TTAATTGTAATCAATATATTTGTAATAATTATCCCTACCTTTTAACCCAAAGTTATATTTACTAACACTAAAAAAGGTATGGTAAATAAATATAAATATAAATAAATCAGAGGTATGGTAAATAAAGAAAATCTATTTTTATATTTACTATAAAGGTATGGTAAATAAATAAAACTCATTTTTATATTTACTCCATAAACCTCATTAAGAAAACTAAAAAAAAAAGTTTTATTTAGGTGAAACCTATGGGCCAAATACCATCGAACAAATTATTATTAATACCATAGGATAGATACCATGGAACAAATTATTATTAATACCATGGGTCAAATACCATATTTAAATAAATAAATATAAATGATGAATAAATAGGTATGGTACATAAATATAAATATAAATAAAGGAGAGGTATGATAAATAAATAAACCCTCTTTTTATATTTACTCCATAATCAGCTTTATATTTAAGGACACTTAAAAAGGATGTTTTATTTAGGCCAAATTAATATCATTACGTCGAGAGGCACTCTACAGCCCAGTATAGGGTAGATGTGTAGATGTAATGTAAGAAAGTTTGTAAAATTTTGTAATGTCGGCTCAATATATAGGGTACATGTGTAGATGTAATGTAAGAAAATTTGTAAACATTTTGTAATGTGGCTTAATTGTAATCAATATATTTGTTATAATTATCCCTACCTTTTAACCCAAAGTTATATTTACGAACACTAAAAAAGGGATGGTAAATAAATAAATAAACATGAGGTATGGTAAATAAATAACTCCAGAGGTATGGTAAATAAATAAAACTCATTTTTATATTTACTCCATAAACCTCCTTATATATTTATGAAAACTCAAAAAAGAAGTTTTATTTAGGTGAAGCCTATGGGCCAAATACCATGTTCCAAATACTATGGAACAAATTATTATTAATACCATGGGCCAAATACCATGGAACAAATTATTATTAATACCATGGGTCAAATACCATATTTAAATAAATAAATATTAATGAGGAATAAATAGGTATGGTAAATAAATAAAAATATAAATAAAGGAGAGGTATGACAAATAAATAAACCCTCTTTTTCTATTTACTCCATAATCAAATTTATATTTAAGGACACTCAAAAAGGATGTTTTATTTAGGTGAAGCCTATGGGCCAAATACCATGGAACAAATTATTATTAATACCATGGGTCAAATACCATGGAACAAATTATTATTAATACCATGGGCCAAATACCATGGAACAAATTATTATTAATACCATGGGCTAAAAACCATGGGTCAAATACCATATTTAAATAAATAAATATTAATGAGGAATAAATAGGTTTGGTAAATAAATATAAATATAAATAAATGAGAGGTATGATAAATAAATAAACCCTCTTTTTATATTTACTCCATAATCATCTTTATATTTAAGGACACTCAAAAAGAAGTTTTATTTGGCCCATGTTTTATTAATGTGTAGATGTAATGTAAGAAAGTTTGTAAACTTTTTTAATGTAGTCTCAATATATTTGTAATGGATATATTTATAATAATATTAACAAAATATAAGTATATCTCTGAATCTAAATCGTGGAAACATCTGAACATTATATTCTATCATTGGTGTGTGATGGGAGGGCGAGATAGAGGGAGGTGGGTGAGAAAGTGAGAGAGAGGAGAGAGAGAGGGGAAGAGAGATGGACTTGGAAGGGGAAGAAAGATAGATAGAGAAAGGTGGAGAGGGAGAGGGAGTGACAAGGGAGAAGGGGAAGAGAGAGAGGGAGAGGAAGAGAGAGGGAGAGAGAGAGGGAGAGATATGGAGAGAGAGTGTGTATGTTTTTGGGGTGATAAGGAGAGACAATGGGAGATAGATATATAGATGGAGGGGGGAGAGAGGGAAGAAGAGAGAGGAAAATAGAGGGATGGAGGAAGAGAGATAGATACGGAGAGAGAAGAGGAAGAGAGACAAAGAGAGAGAGGAAGAGGGAGGGAGAGGGAGAGTGGGAGAGGAAGAGGGTGGGAGAGATATGGAGAGGAATAGGGAGGGAGGGAGAGAGAGAGATAAAAATATAGATAGATATGGAGAGATAGTGTGTATGTTTGGGGGGCTGAGAGAGAGAGAGAGAGAGAGAGAGAGAGAGAGAGAGAGAGAGAGAAGTGGAAGAGATAGAGAGGGACAGGAAGAGGGAGAGATAGATAGATAGATAGATAGATATGGAGAGATAATCTATACATGATGATATAGAGAGATAAAGAAGGAGAGACAGAGGGAGATAGAGATATAGACTTAGGGGAAAGAGGGAAGAAGAGAGAGGCAAAGAAAATGAGAGAGAGAGAGAGAGAGAGAGAGAGAGAGAGAGAGAGATCATGCCATGTGTTTCAGGGGACGGTATAGAGAGAAAAATAAGGAGAGATTGAGGGAGGTATAGATATAGATGGCAGGGGGGAGAGGGAAGAAGATAAATATAGAGAATGGGAGGGAGAGGTGGCGAGAGAGAGACAAGGGAGAGAGGGAGGGGGAGAGAGAGAAGGAGAGAGAGAAAGAGAGAGGGAGGGAGATAGACACAGAATGGAAGGTGGACACAAATACACATATAGACATAGAATTTAGATCTAGAAAGTCATGAATATTTTGTTTTTCACTAAAATAGATGTATTGATTTGAGTGTAGTAGTTGATTTCTAATCCAATTTGACCACTTTCACTAGATGCATTGATTTCAATGTAGATGTCGATTTTTAATCCTATTTAATATCTTACGCTAGATGCATTTATTTTAGTTAGATGTTGATTTTTACTCCTATTTGATTGTTTGCGCTAGATGCATTGGTTTCAGCATAGATATTTATTTCTAATCATATTTGATCACTTGCACTAGACACATTGATTTCAGTGTAGATGTTGATTTCTAATCCTATTTAATACCTTACACTAATGCATTGATTCTAGTGCAAATGTTGATTTCTACTCCTATTTGATTGCTTGCACTGGATCCGTTGGTTTTAGTGTAGATATTGATTTCTAATCCTATTTGATTTCTTGCAATAGATGCATTGAATTTAGTGTAAATTTTTCTTTCTAATCCTATTTGATTGTTTTCACTAGATGCATTGATTTTAGTGTAAGCACATCTCTTCCCCCTCCATCTATATCTCTATCTCCCATTGTCTCTCCTTCTTAATCTCTCCATATCACCCCCAAACATACACACACTCTCTCCATATATATATATATCCCTCCCTTTTCTACTCCCTTTCTCTGTCTTCTCCTTCTCTCTCTCTCTAACACTTCTCTCTCCATATCTATATCTCTTCCACCCCACCCTTTATTTGCATCTCTCTTCTTCCCTCTATGCATTGGTTTCAGTGTAGATATTGATTTCTAATATTATTTGATTGCTTGCAATATATGCATTGAATTTAGTGTAATTTTTTCTTTCTAATCCTATTTGATTGTTTGCACAATATGCATTGATTTTAGTGTAGAAGTTTATTTCTATCCTATTTGATTTTTTGCACTAGATGGATTGATTTCAGTGTATATGTTGATTTCTGATTTGATGCAACTAGATGTATGATGTACATTAATTTCAAAGTAATTACATTAATAGTGAGCATTGATTTCAGTGTAAGCACATATTTTCCCCCTCCATCTATATCTCTATCTCCCATTGTATCTCCTTCTTTATCTCTCTATCTCACCCCCCAAACATACTCTCTCTCTCTCTCTCTCTCTCTCTCTCTCTCTAACACTTCTCTCTCCATATCTATATCTCTTCCTCCCCACCCTGTCTTTACATCTCTCTTCTCCCCTCTACCCTCCCTCCATCTATATCTCTATCTCATCCCCAAAACATACACACACACTCATAGTGTGAGCACATGAACATTATTCATGACATGAATTGACTTATGTGTTGCAATAATTCAACCATAAATATAAAACTTGAATTTTCATCCTAAATAAAATTTCACTTAAATGTCTTCTTCTTGAAACTATAAACCATTTGTAATTGTCTACATCCTTATTATTCCCATTTTCCATCATTCAACATTGTTAATCACTTTTCACTCAAACACGGTAATAGAGAATAACTAAATGTGTGACAATAAGAACAATAAAATAAAATAGTCTGCAATGAAGATTGTTTGTAATTGACTTCATTCTTATTACTCACATTTTCTATCATTCAACATTGTTACATTGTCACTTTGCACTTAAAATTTTTATTTCATCATTTTTCATTATTCAAGTTAGTAACTGTCTCATCATTCATCATTAATATTAGACATTTTTAGCATATTTAAAATGATCAAAATAATTATATGTTCAAAAAAATTTGTATGACCGCACATGACTGAAACCAACCTAGATCCATCTTCACTCCGGATCTATCAAGCGTCGAGAGGGATAAAATCTCTCGAGGTGCAAACCTTTCCTCAAGTTTTGCACTCAAAAAAGAGGTTTTCACTTCGAGAGATTTGATCCCTCTCAGCGCTTGATAGATTCGGAGTTAAGATGGATCTAGGCTGGTTATCTAATATTCATATTAATGTGTAGATGTAATGTAAGAAAGTTTGTAAACTTTTAATGTCGGCTCAGTATATTTGTAATGGATATATTTATAACCATCCTAGATCCATCTTAACCTCGGATCTATCAAGCACCGAGAGGGATCAAATCTCTCCAGGTGCAAACCTCTTTTTTGAGTGCAAAAATTGAGGAAAGGTTTGCACCTTAAAAGATTTGATCCCTCTCGGTGGTTGATAGATCTGGAGTTAAGATGGATCTAGGCTGGTTAGATTCTAAATCATGCAAGAAATTCCACATAATACTTAGCTTTCAATTGTTTAGGTAAGTATCTTGGTCTTTTTTATGGCTTACTTTACTTTCATATCTAACAAATTTCTTTTTGTAACTTTGTTTTCCCAATAGTGCTTTTATGTAGTTAAATATAACATAACTACTTATGCATACAACCTTTCACTGCACATTCACAACAACTTATGAAATTATCTTAGAATTATAATATATCAACAATACAATTTATTCCAATGGTTAACATATAAATTGCAATGAAATATAACACAAACATTCATTCACACAATATAATGCCTACATACATGTATGCATAACCATAGCTTGCACACTTCCACTATATTGTAATTATTATTATGTTGGTTTATTTATTTTGTTTTGTAGAGTATCTTCCCCCTTGCCACTATGTTTATTGTTATTATTATTATTGTTATTATTACTTAATTGTTAATTGATTTTGAGTTATCATTACTATTTGATTGATCTATTTAATTTATTTGTTTTTATTTTATGTTATGCACCCTTACATCACACTCAATACAACATTATTATGTTGTTAATTCTACAATGATGAGCCGAAAGGCTTAGCCAACGCCTTTCTGCATCATCTAGCCACCTCCCAAATATTTTCTCAACCATATACATACCTTCCACTTCAACTAAAATACATCAAAGACAAAATCTATCAACACTCTTAAATGTTTATAAGAAGGTCATAGTCCAAGACACTAATACAAGTAGGGATATCATTGGATACTTGTGCAATGCTATAACCTACCCATATCCAAACAACATTATCCTCACACATAGTTGTCTCACACAAAATTTTCTTTGACAACAGATCATATGCCTCGATTCACTTTGGTTATTAATTAATATCCAAAATAACATGACACGACATGACAACTTATCTTAGGTAAATGCATTAAAATGACTTAAACAATCTTTATGCGTTAAATTCTTCTTACCTTTCCCACATCCAACGTAGGTAATATTCATACAAATGTAGTCAAATAACATAAAAATATCAGTTTATAATATCATATCATGATTGATGCAATTCTTAAGTAATTTCCCCTAAGCATATACTTGCATGTTTGTGAACAAAAAATCTAACGTTACCTAATCAGTTGGTGTCTTTTGGATGCTTACATAATCCTTCCACTAATATTTTTATTAACACTTTATTTTCCTTATCCTTTCTTCACGAGGTTAATTGTCATATATAGTAGTATTATCAAGATATTCAACCATGCTCTTAACCATTTCTAGTTAAATAACCATCATCAATCACATTTAATTATCTTTTCATACTCATGGTATATGTAACAACATGCTAATGCTAACCAATATGCAACATCGTATATTCTCAAGCATATTTATTTGTAGTCTACCACATTATATCTTTCAATATGTCTACCAATGCATATTTATTCTAACTATTTTATTCTCTTTGAGCAACCCATGCTTTAATTGTCTACATATTTAATTGTCCACATATAGAACTTAGGGAAATAAAAATCAAATAGTAAGAGAAGATCAAAGGAATTCTCTCTCATAATACATCTTCATAGAATAACATTCTATAACAATTTTTACACATTCACAACCTTTAGCCACATTCACCCTTTGTTGCTACAAAAAATTCGTTAAGATCTTGCAACTTCCTTTGTTGTCTCACATCGCCTTCATCTCACATCTGTTTATGATGACAATTTTTACCTTTGTTCTAAGCTTCATTTGCATATTTTTGTCTCTATGAATTACTACATTTTTCTTAAACACTTTCTGGCCAAACCAAACCTGACCATTCGATTATAAGCTTAGTATTTTATTTCTTTTCTTGGCTAATATTGCCTCAACAATAAATTTATTGACCAAAGATTCTAGCACTTTTTAGCATCGAAATTATGCCATTCCAACTTTATATGAGCTAATTTCAAAGTCCTTTCTACTTTACAACCAATTTCAAGCTTAAAGTAAAATATCACTTCATATGGATTATTTATGTTTCTCATCTCGAAGTAACTTCAACTTTTATATTATTGTTAGATTTTCTAACCATTTGTAATTTGTAAAGCATACAACATTATCTCTCCCACTTCATATGGCTTATTTATATTTCTCATCTAGAAGTAGCTTCAAATTTTATTATTATTATATTTTCTAACCATTTGTAATTTGTAATGCATAAAAGGCACACACACACACTCTTTCTCTCTCTCTTAGGTTACAATATTGGGGAAAATCATTAAGTATATCCTGTCATTTTGAGGATGGTACCCAAGGTAAACCTTATACTATTCAGTGCACAAGGCTGATAAAAAACAAGGCTCAGATCCATTACAATGATATAATAATCAAGATATCAACATGTCACTTGTGGGAATTAAACATAGATGGTTAGAATAAAATGCATTCCTCCCAACTGCCTAGGTTAAACCCAATTGAAATCACCCAACATTCTCTATCTTCATCTCATTCAACAATTCACATGTACTAATAGAATAATTTCATCAATGCTATAATATCTTCCAATAATTTAAACATCCATCATATGTGATATAATGCCATTTCTTGTATTCTTTGTGTGTATTCTCTTTGTTCTTATGCTTTCAAGATTTGATTTTTTGAGTGGGGAAACATCTTGAGATTCTGACTCTCATTTCTACATTCTTCTATATGAATATTTCTCTACTCCCTCTTCTATAATCAATTTTTTTTCATAATGAAGGATTTAGATCTGGATTCAAAATCTCAATATAAAAAATGGCTACTAGGGATTTTCTAGAAAATTATATAACAAAAAAAGACTTCATCTCAGTGTTTCGATACTCTAGTCACTTTTTGGATTGATATGGAATTTTCAACTTTCACTTTTTCCTAACTTGAAAATTTTAACATAAATTGATATTTTTCAAATGGTGCAAACTAGAAAATTTTCACTCAAACAAATTGTCTAGATTATTGAGGAGATTAGATATTGACTTGGAAGAATTTTCTAGATTACTATCTCAAGTCACTTTTTCTCCATTTTCAATTTCAAAAACTATTAAAAAGTCTCTTGGAATTGTGGATTTGGTATTATTTCTTTAACCGTGCTCCATTTTTTGGGAATTTAGTGAAAAATATAATTGGATTTCTTCATGCTTTCTTAAATTCCATATTTCTCGAAATCCATCACTAATGGAGTTGTGAGTTTAAAGTACTATCTCATTCTTTGAAAATTGTATTCTTAAAAATTTTAAGGATTTGGTTTTGAATTTGAAAGCTATTCCTCATTAACACATTGATTTTCATTGAAAAATTTAACTCCATTTGAGTTCATATCCTCAAGCTATGCCACATTTTCTATTATTAACATGGAATGACATGTGGAATTTATGCTAATGTGGAAATGGTATGTTGGGTGTCATCACATGAAATTTCCATGTCACCTTAGATATACAAGCATTCCATTGGTGCTCATGTCAACATGTTTTATTACCTTTTCATACCCCTATAAAAAGGTTATCTGTGTGTGTGGGGTCTTTGGGAATTCCCGTGGCCTCAAATTATCCATGTGGCACAATCTCTAATATTTATGTGACTAGGGGTCCCCCTCTATCCTTAAATTTGCATGTTAGCTATGGTGGTTTCTTATATAATCACATGGCACCCATATAGAAATTATATAGGTTGGAATTATAATATTTAACAATGGCTTCTATAAGTTTTGTGGAGCTGAAAATTTGGTTTCTGAAACAAATTTTTGAGCTCCACAAATCTCTTAATACCATTCTCTAATACTGCTCTTCTGTGATTCCAATGTTGCTTCCACATTTAATGTGGCTTCCACTTGTCTACCTAATCCCACATGGAATTATTTTTTCCCTGTCATCAAATAGGGTCCACTTCAATAAACCCATGGTCACCTTATTTTTATTCCTTTTCTCCATTTACTTGGAAAATTATCTTTAAATTAGCTATATATTTGACGCTTGGCCTTTTACTACTTCATCAACATATATAAAAATTATGTGTGGGTCTTTATTATTGTGTCCTCGAATTATCCATGTGGCACAATCTCCAATATTGATGTGACTAGGGATCCCCCTATGTTCTTATAATTCACATGTTATTTGTGGCGGTGTCTTGTCTAGACATGTGGTATCCATCTAGAAATTGTAGATGTTGAACCTATAGGTATTTAATAGGACCTTTCCCGCCATAAATATAAACCCCTCCTACACTGTCACTTTCTTGGCCATTATAAAACTCAAATTATGATTTCCAATTCTTGGGCTCCACAAATCGCTTACTAACATTCTCTCATAACACTATTTTATGCTTCCACCATGGTTTCCACCATATATTATGGCTTATACCTATTTTCTTCCCCCCACCAAGCACAAGTTATTCCACATCATCAAATATATTCTATTTCATTAAATCTATGGTCTCATTATGACTATTTGATTTATAAACTATCATGGATATTCCATTGCACAATTGGTAACAACATATTTGATAAAAATAATCTAAAATATATGCTATTAAGGTTAAATTCCTTTTGATTCTATATCTATTAATTACCTATTTTTTGCTTATGCATAGAATATAAAAATTCACAAAATAAATAAAAAAATTCAATCACACACCATCCAAAATGAACATAAATATATGCTCTAAGAAACATTTACTGGAGAAAACTTAGCTAGAATATGAGGCTGCTCTTCTCTCTTCTCTATGGTATGGTAATAATGCAAATACAAAGGAGAATATACTCCCCATAGATTTATATGAGACGAATGGACTATTCTCCTTTTACAGAACACTAACCCCCTCCATTTTCTCTCTAATTTCCACTCCCATATACCATTCTCTACTATGGAACAAGGCACAATAATATAGAATGTAACCACTACTTTTCCTATTGGATATTGGATCGATTTTAACAAAATCCAAAATCCAACAAGGGGTCATGTTTGACTTCTTAAACTCTCAATTAGAGTTATAAATTTGATGCTTCTAGTGTATTTTCCATATTGCACATGTGGCTAGCACCCTTTGCATGAATAACAGGGTTGACATGGCCTCCTCTTGAACCATGGTGGTCAAATCAAAAGGTCAAATTATGGTGAAGCTTTTGCATATGAAATACGGTTGATGTATTTCTTGCACCATTGGAAATATCTCTAAGTGCAGAATAATATTTTGTGTCTAACACATAAAATTAGTTTTTTTATCCCCAAAAAACTTCATTTAATGAATCGAAATGACCTTAGAAGGTTTCAGACCCTAATTTTCCAAAATAGGACTTGTTGATAAAAATGACTTTGCAAGATGATTCCTATAATTGTTTTGATCTAAAAGTATTGAGATAGATGAAAAACAATATAAGGATCCAATTAGATTAATATTCATTATCTATGTTTCTTGGAAATTAAAATTTGAATTTGTTGTAGATTTGATGCTTGGCCTTGGTTACATAATTACAAATTTTATGATTGGATTTTAGTTGCATCATTGACAACCTAAAAACCATAACCATTGTGAATTCCACCATAGCATAGAATTGGACATTTTTATTAAATTCACAATTTCCCTATTTTTCCTTTGAAATGAAGTTCATAGTCCATACTGATAACTAGTATGATTCCATTCATAATTTTTATATTATTTCAAGAATACTATTTACGAATTTTAAAACCATGAATTCCCTAGTTATAATGATCCATATTTTATCATTATATTGTTTGTTATCCATCTCGATGATTTTAGAGTGGAAAAAGTGGAGTAATAAGATCACATGACCATTTTTATTGGTAGGACCCAGTTTGGAAAAATGAGGTTTGAAACCATTCAGGATAATTTTGAGGCAATACATTTTTTGGGGGGTAAAAATTTGTTTCTTTAGTGCAACACATTTTTCTCCTATTCTACACAGAAAGGAATTTCTAATGGTGTAAGAATCGTCTCAATCGAAGCTCGTATAAAAAATTTATGCCACTCGAAAGTTGACATTCCTATTTTATCCACCATAATTTGAGAGGATGCAACATCAACACCATTAGTCATGAAAAAGGGGCTAGCCATGTGGTCATGATGAAGAGGAACCTATAAGAGTCAGTGTTATAACTCCATTTAAGAGTTGAAGGAGTGAAATTTAACCACTAATAGGCTATCAAGGTATTTTATAACTGAGCCTTTAGGAGGAAAAGGGGATCCATTCTTTTCGAGTTCATTTTGTTCCATAGACGAACATAGTTACCCGAGAGGGATAGGGAAAGGGAACAAAAAGAGGATTTTTTCAATGTAGAATCCCATGACCTATAGGCCTTATTTCTTTGTACTCAAAACCATTTTATATTTAGAGGAAGAGAGTAGAGTGACCTCACCTTCCAGTTGGGTTTTCTCCTGAAAGGGTTTCCCAGGTTATATCTTGTGTCTAATTGTGGTTTGTGAGTTTTTGTTTTTTCTCTCTATTTTATGAATAATTATAAACTACATGCATACAAAATACATATTATTTTTCAAATAATAATCTAAAGAGAAATAAACCCTCATAATGTAGATTCTGGATTTTTAAGTATAATTTATCTGATTTGTTGAGACGAACTGTCCAGTGGAATATCCACGATAATTTACGAATCATATTGGTATCAAAGAAGATTTCTTTGGGTATATTGTGGAGATTTGTGGGGGATCTAGATAAGAAATCCACAAGTCATAAAACCCTATTAATGGCCAACATTTTGTGAATAACCCTCACAATCCTACAAATAAGAGGTTTTCATGACTGAAAGCACAAGTTACAAGTATAAATCGAAATGTCATTGTCCTCATGGCGGCCTTGAAAAATAAGCTCAAGCTATTTGAAGAATATGGGGTTTCTAATGTACATTATTTTATAAAAGGCGATATTAAGAGATTGGGAAGAAACAAATAATGAGTTGAAGAAAGGACCCGAAAAAGATCAACCTAGTTTGAGTGATATGAACCATTCATAGTACCTATTCAAAATGTAAGAGGATATTGATATCAATCCATACCAAGGTGATATTTACGCTCTAATTCTAAATTATTGATTGTAGCAATTATAAGTTTACTTCAATGTTCATCATATAGAGGTCAATATATAATCAGTTGAGAATCAAGGAGGAAGATATCGTGAAGATAACCTTTAAGACAAGAATTGGACATTATGAATTTATAGTTTTACCCTTTGGACTGACAAATTCCCTAGGTGTTTTCATGAGTTTTATGAATGGAATATTTCAGGATTACTTAGACAAGTTTGTACAAGTCTTTATCGATGAAATTTTTATCTACTCAAAGACCCCAGAAGAGCATGACGAACACTTTAGGATAGTTCTACAATGTCTTAGAGAAAACAAATTTTATAGGAAGTTGTCAAAGTGTTCCTTTTACCAAACAAAGATTCATTATCTTGGACACATTATCTCTAGGGATGGTATTGCGGTACACCCAACAAAGATTGAGGCCATCATGGAATGGAAAACACTAATCAATGTTCATGAAATTAAGAAGTTTTAGGGGCATGGCAGGGTATTATCATAGATCTGTCGAAGGTAGCTAGCCCAATTACCAAGCTCCAAAGAAAGAACAAGAAATTCATTTGGATTGAAAAATTTGAAGAGGCATTCCAAAGGTTAAAGGTGTTATTAAAGACGTCGCCAATTTTGAAAGTGGTAGATATGGAGCAATAATTTTTGGTTTACACCGATGCCTCCAAGAAAGGGTTGGGTTGTGTATTGATGCAAGAAGGAAGAGTAATAACATATGCATCGAGAAAAATTATAACCCACGAAGATAACTACACAGCCCATGATCTAGAAATGGAAGAAATTGTTTATGCACTAAATATTTGGAGACACTACCTTCTAGGAAGGAAGTTTGAACTTAGGACTGACCATTGTGGGCTACAACACATATTCACTTAGACCACTTAAATGCAAGGCAAAGACGATGGTCTGAGCTAATAAATGAATATGATTTTGATATTAATTACATAAAAGGAATGATAAATAGGGTGGCTTATGCTTTAAGTAGGAGGCCTAAGATATTTTTAGTTTTTCTCTTAAAGACAAATTTGAGGAGAAATTGCTTAACTTTAAATTTGAGGACACCTGGTACAAGGAGGTTAGTAAGAGTTTAAGGGAGGACGAAATGATGATCCAAAAATATGAAGAATGCTCCCTTGATAGTGATGTGCTACTATGATATCAGGGAAGTATATATGTGCCACCAAATGAAGATATAAACCAGTTTATCTTGAATGAATCACATCGCGCAATATACATGGCACACCCTGGTGTTAAGAAGATGAGTGCAGACCTGAAACCACTCTTATTTTGGAAAGGAATGGAGAAGGACATTGTAAAATTTGTAGTAATATGCTTAGAGTGTTAGTGAGTAAAAGCTGAACACAAACATCCAAAATGGTTATTGCAACCCCATGAGATACCATAATCTAAATGAGAAGTTATATCAATGGACTTCATTGTGGGACTACCAATGATGTAATATTCCCAAATAGGGAAGCAACAATATTTGAACACAAAAATGGAAATAGCAGTGAAAATCATTCCATCAATAATGAAGACCAATATGGAGCCATTTTATTCAGCAAATCAACAAAAAATAAACATAATACATTGAGGCACAAATCATACAATATGAGAAAACAAGCCTCTAATGAATAAACCCTCTCCAAGTGAGATGCTGCTAATAGAAAAAAATGCCAAAGAGCTGCTACAACGTAGTCATAATGAGCATAGCTACAACATGAGATAATACAATGATGTAAAAATAATGATATATGCCTCACAAGATACTATACATAAATATCTAGGCATTATATCACCTTTCCATGATAACCCAAGAGGGTTTCCGAAAAATACATAAATGTGAGTTGCAGCCCTAAGGATGAAGGTTTGCTGCAACAAAATAATTGAGAATATATGGCTGAAACTGATGTAGAAATAAGTATCTCTCCTCCAATAGATCCTCTAGATGAAAGGTTGACCCCTCCACTGAAGAAACCGCTCCCCAAATCATACACTGCAACCACCCCTGCAACTCCTCCCTAAAATAACACAGATCCATAATGAAACTGTGTTGTAGGGGATAATATCACCTTGGCCTGGTGCCAAATGTAGAAATAAATTTCATGACCCTTCTTTACTGGCCTCCCAATGGAAGGAAACCTTCCTCCACTGAAAACTAGCTCAGAAATGACCCAAATCAAATCTCCACTACTGCACCTTGCAACAAAGCACAAACCTCAGTAGAAACTATGCTGTAGAAGGAATATGGAGCTTGGCCTGATGCCGAAATGTAGAAATTTAGCCCAAATACTTCTCTTGAGTGGGAACTCGAATTACCCCGAGGATGAAGGTGGGATTCCCGCTTGGGAACACCCTTGTGCTAAACAACACTGCAGTCTCCGCTAAACAGCTGAAGAGAGCAACAAGTCATACAAACCATGAACAAAATAATAATCAAATCATGCCTTCTATGGCTACCATCTGATTTTTTATTTTCTTGGTGAGCTTCTTCACATTGGGCCCCACTCATTAAAGCCACTACTTCGATGCATAGAGTCTCCCTCCAAAACTACACTGTCCCTCAATGAATGCCACTCCTTCCATACCAGCACTGTTGATTTGATCAAAATTGACCCAGTCTACATGCTCCAACCCCTTTTCACACACAAGGGTGCTTAATCAAGCTACTAAGATGATCTCCATTCACATTAGGAGTGATTTTATTCCTACTAAGGATATTTATGGGTTTCCATACCCTCTTATTCTTCTAGCTAAGAAGAAAAAAACAAAATTTAATATTCCAACTAGCTTAAAGCTAATTGGGAATATTACAGTCCTCCCCTCCCAAATGTTGCTTGTCCTCGAGCAACTATAAAGGTGAGTGATGCAAATATTCTCCTCCTTCCTTGGTAACACCTCCATGTGATAAGCTCTCCTCATGAACCAATTGTCTCCCAATCAATCCCTCCATGAAATGCTCCTCCCAAGTACTCATGAGATGCCAATGACTCACCTCATAAGGAAACAAAAGATCCAATGTAGCAATCATGGTTTGCCCAATGTTCTCCCTGAAGCATGAAGCATAAGAAACATGGAGAATATCACTCCCAATGGGCACATTCAATCCCTACATCCTTCCTCCAATTACGGCCACAATAATTAATAGAACATCATCAATGTATGGGATCATAATCAAGGATACATAAGTTTCCATATGTAATACTGGAGGAGGATCATAGTCCCACATGTGGAACCAGTGCAGTATGTCTCATGACTGCCTCAGAACATGATATAATAAGTAGTTTCCCCACCACTTGTTTGCTACCACAACCCTCTCACAAGCTTGGAGAAGGTGAGTGATTTTTGGTGCCAATGGAGTACACCTTGAATGATATATATCTTCCTATATCCTCCTAGGGAGTGGCCATGCTCACCACTTTTTATGGCCCCGAGTAGACCATGAATTCCATAATGAAGAGTGCCCCCACTTGGAGCAATGGCCTGCACACGTATGGTAAAGGAATGAAAATACTCATCTAGTAAATCATTATGCAAAAAAACATGATCCTTACCCTATACCTTGATCAAAATAATGGAGTGGCTCATAGATGTGTCCCCTCCCATTCTTAATGAGGAAAGAGGTGGTTGTGATAACTCCATCAAAGAGTTATGTCTCTCCTCCATCTCCAAATGATCCATGCATCTTCTAATATGCTGATGTATATCCTCTTCAAGGCCTTCCCAAGTGAATCCTTCCATGATAGTATGATATGCCCTCATGGAGTAAGTGTGGCTGAAGAGAAAATATTCATGTGATGCATGTAGTAACTTCTCTTTGAGCTTAGATGCTCTAGATAAGAAGATCCTACTCTGATAGTAGATGATCCCATATCTTACTGAACATCTCTCATCTAATAGCTAGCCATCAAGTATCCTTCATGTAAAAATATCCTTGGATTAATCCACCAACAATTGGGATCTCCAATAAGGATCTATACTCCATAGTGACAACTCTGATGATCTACCATATAAAGCACCTGCAATGTGGCTGCCCCCTTCTTTTATATCTCCCATGCCAAAGTCACATACCAATATGCTGTTATCCTTCCTCTACTGCTCCTCCTATAGCTGCTAATGCTCAATTAAATTTCGAAGCTTTTGGGGGCTAATATTCCATGGGAAGTTATCACCCATCCAAAACTTCCCGAGTCTGGCTAATGTATGCATGAGTGGACACCATCCTCTACCATGTGTGGAAGATTTCTCCCTAGGTGAGAGTATCTTTTGAGCCTCCAAATTCAAGGAGTAGTCCCCTTGCACCATGATGGTGTCATCCTCCATCCTTGAAGCATCCTCTCTCAGTGCAAAATGTGGGGTGAGAGTGGGTAATGCTGATATTGGGAGAATGTCTCCCTCCTCCTTGAGTCTACCCAAGACTCTCTGCGTTGTGTCATTTCCTCCCAATTTTCTCACTCCTCCTGAATCTATGAGTGGTGCAACATGTTGTGATACATTTCTCACCAACTCCTAATCAAGTGGCCTCTGAGGTGGAATGCCACTAAAAATTAATGTCTCATGGGCCAAAGTCATCTACATAACTAATAGGACTATGAGTTCCTTGCTTACACTGCACAAATCCATCTCTGTTTTCTGTGTGGAAGCTGTCTGTGAGGGATATGTGTGCATGCCCATAATCATCTAATGTCTTCCACTCTTTCTGTCCATCCACTCCATCTGAAAATTCTCCGAATCTGTGGTGACCTTCCCCAAAGTAATCAACCACTGCACACCTAATATCACATTGGTGTCAGGTATGTCAACCAAAAAGAAGTGATCAATCAAAGTATATGTCCCCATGGTGATAGATAAATATGGAACATAATTCATGCACTGCATATTTCTAGGTCCTGGGACAAAAACTGAAAATCCCTCAAAATCATCAGTGGGTATTACCCTTCTTTGCACTAGTTGGGAATCAATAAAGTTGCGGGTAGCCCCACTGTTAATCAAAACTGAAACCCTCTGATCCTGAATGGCACCTCGAACTATTAAGGTCAAGTAATTGGGTACTCATATCAATGATGTAAGGGCCCCTCCAATTGGAGAAAATGCTCCATTCCCACCTCCTGGTGGTGGTGGATTCTCTCCTACTATCCCAGTGTTGTGACCTCCTTCTAGTTCCTATTTTTCTTCCTCCTCATCATCAGAAAATACCTTTTATATAGTGTGCCTTACCTGCTACACATCTATGTCTGGGTTCTTTTTGGCGAGAAAGAAGGTCTTTGAGCAAGACCCAGGTTCAGGATAGAGGCCAACAAGGTTTTTGTAGTAGTCTAGCACAACGTCAGCATTTTCATTCTACTCCAAAGAGCAGAGAGTCTCACCCGAGGCATGTCATGACCTTAATGAGGTTAGGAACAGATCAGATATCGACCAAACACAACTATAGAGTGAAACAGACAGATCTAAGTACTCTGAACAAGTTTAGATACCTTGCACAAGATACTACTCATGAACATATTCCAGATGAAAAATCAAAATTTAAAGCAGTCGATACATTCATCATAACTAGATGCTCATCACATAATTTAGGACATCAAACACAGATAGGAGTATATTTCATTAACAATAGCAAAGAGTGAAATTACTCCTCAGAGTGACCACAACAAGACTGATTATAATATTACCAAATAGAACAGAGCAGAATGAACAGAATGAACAGGACAAACATAATGAATAGAACGAACAAATCTCTCCTACGGCTCCCTTCCTCTACTCTCCTTTGCACCAATATCTTTTCTACGTTGGCCAACTTCCTATTTGTTCCTTTTCCAATGTGACTGTCAGTTTTCCGTTCTTTTCTGCTCTGCTTTTTGCTGCATCTCCCTGATCACTGGGAGTTCTGCTATTTTTTCTTGTCGCTCCTTTCTGCCATCTGTGCTAGTTTCTGCAATTTCCGCGCCACCTGCTCTCCAACTCTTCGCAACCGTGATAGCTCTCTGTCTACCGTGGTTGCACTCTCCCACCTATTATCCATGACTCAAAATCGTTTCATTTTCAAAACAAGGGCCCCAACATGCCCCGCCCACATGCTATTGACTCATCCCAAGTCAATCCTTTTTTGCTGCCTTGGTCTCCATTGGTCCGCTTGCCTCTGTGGCTGGCCATGTATTATTTGTTTCCTCTCCTTGTCCAAACAAGGGCCCCAACTCAGGGACCTTTTCCAATGTTAATGATTTGAGTTCGATGAAGTCGAAAATGGCCTGTTGCCATCCCTTCCTGAGCAGGTCCATTTTTGTGGTGATTTGTTCTGCTTCATTTTCTCCTAAAATGACCGACATCTTGCTGAATACTTCCTTAATTTTGATATCGGCCTTAGCGGCCATTTTTTGTATCGTTTGTTCAGTAAGCTTCACTGGTTGCCTCAATTCTTGAAGGACCTATTTGGTTTCCGCTGAATGTTCTTCAATCCTCTGTATCTTAGTCTCCAGCTCCTTCGCTTGGTTGTACAAGTGGTTAAGGCCGTTGGGGTCTCTAGCCTCCTGTATTTCTTTTTAGACTTACTGCAGTTGTGACGAGATCGGTTGTGCCTTCATAGTCAGCAATGTTGAACACTCGTGCAAATGTTTCAGAAGGTTGTAAGCTTCCTTCACTATGGTGCCCAGTGTTTCCTACATCTTGATTACTTGTTTCTACTTCTCTGTGACCTTCTCTGCGTATATGACAATAGGGTTTGGCAGCGTCAGCTTGGTCGCTAGCGCTGCTTTTAGATCTTGATTCTCCTTGCTAAGACTCGAACATGTTTTCTTGACATGCATGGATCGTTCGACCAATGTGCCAGATGATATGTCGCTCGGTGTCTCGTCATCCTGACCCATTATGGTTGGCCAGAGATCCCAGAAAACATCTGTCACCTTCTCCAGATGTTCTTGAAAGTTATCATTTTCTACTTTCAACTGGTCGCGATCTTCAGTGAGTGCACTTATTTGTATTTCTTGCTACTCAAACATCTACTGGAGGTCTGTAATATCCCAAAATGGGAACAAGCAGCAATATTGAACAATAATGCTCAGAAATAACGTAGTTCAGAAAAGTAAGAGCAGGAGGTCAATATGGAGGCTCAATAATCTCATATACATCAAAAAATCAGATTTACAATGAGGCCCATACAATGTAAAAGAGGAAAATAGAAGACTTTAATGAAGAAAATCCTTAAAATGAGGTACTACAACCATGTATTAAGACTAAAAAAGGCTTGACAATGTTATTTTATTGAGCTGCATCAGCTGTATATTACACTTCAGATCTAGAGTAGATCTGTGTAAAAAAATTTAGATCCATATTAGATCTGTACACTAGATAAGCTCCTCTACAAATGCCCCTTGGGGTTTTCAGCAAAAAGTGAGGTACATGGAGTAGATCTGAGATCTTATGCAGCAGATCTGCAGAATGATTCAGAAATTCTGAAGCAATGTAACTGTATTCAGATCAAATCTGAATATGACATGGATCAGATCTGAAATCCATGGATCACCACAATGAAGGGAAGAACCCCAACACTAGATATCTCTCCTCCAAAAGTATGCCAAAACACCCTGCAACTATACACTTGCAAATAACACAGTCCTAGAAGGGAAAATACACTGTAGGCTCTATAACATATGTGGCCTCAAGCCAAGATCTAAAAATGTAGCTCCAAAGGTCCAATACCCTCTGGCTAAGGGGATAAAAGACTTTCCCACTGAAAAGAGGCACTACAATGGCCTAGATCTGAGTAGATCTAGCCTCCACTTGCTGCAACTTACAAAGACAACCAAAGGTCCCTCAATAGGATCTGTGTTGTAGTTGGAAGAAGAGCTTGGCCAAATGCCTGATAGTGGACATGAAATTCAAGACTCCTCTAAGAGTTACTCAAGGAAGGAGGTGGGATTCCCGATCAGGAACACCTAGTGCTAAACAACACTATTCTCTGCTAAACAACCAAGAGAATAAGAAATATATAAACAGAAAAATTCTTCAGAAATAATATGTTCATCAACCACCTTCTCATGTTTTCCTCCTCTTCCTTTTATAAGATTGAGAGCTTGCAAAACCTTAAACCATCTCAAAGAAAAATATTCTTTCACATGTGCCACCTGCAACTAAAAATGTGTTGTGCATTAATGAAGATCAATACTTCTAGACAACATTGTTGATTTTTTCATGGTTGACCCAGTCAAAGCATTTAGCCCCTTTCAGACCTAAAGGTGCTCATTTAGTTAGCCCAGATTTTACCTTGTTCACATGTGGCATTGATTTATTTGTTGTTTAGGAGTTTTTATTGTCCTCCCTTACACATTTATTCATGCAACAGAAAAATGAAACAAAATTGTATATTCCCATTAGCTTGGGCTAATTGGGAATATTATATTCCTCCCCTCCAAAATGTTGCTTGTCCTCAAGCAACTGATAAGGTGAGTGTTGCAACACTTCTCCTCCTCCATTGGTGACACCCTCATGAATTAAGCTTCCTCCATAATCCAAGTATTCACCAATCCAACCCTCCATGAATTGTCCCTCCAAAGTCATTACGAGATGTACATAGCCCATCCCACAAGGTGTCAAGAACTCAAATGAAACAACCATGGTTGAACCAATACTCTCCTTGAAACATATAGCATATGATACATAAGGATTCTCCATCCCATGTGGTACATACATGCCTCCCATCCTCCCTCCATACACTCCCATAAAAAGTATAAGTATATCATCAAGGTATGGAAGAAAAACTACATATACAAAAACAGAAATTTGAGCATGTGGAGGTGGGTCATAGTCCCACATATGGTACCAACGCAGTGCATATCCTGCCTGCATCAGATAAAGGTATGGTAAGTGGTTTCCCCACCACTTACTTGTTTTCCACGTCATCTCACTATGGATTAAAGTGTGAGATATGTTTGGTGCCTTTGGGAAGCACCCATCATGATGAATAATCTCCCTTTGTTCATCAGGGGAGTGGCCAATTTCAAAAGTTTGTGTGTCCCAAAGTTTGCCATGAAATTTACAAGATGTATTGTCCCCTCTTGGATCCATGGCTTGAATAAACATGGTGAAAGAATATGTACAATCAGAAAATAAATTTTTCTTTACATGATCATATTCTTCACCAAAAATACTCGTCCTACAATTGGAGTGGTGCATGGATCTATCTCCTCTCTCACAAGGGAAAATATGGCTGAAATAACTCTTGCAGAGAGTCATATGGTTGTCCCAACACCACATAGTTCATGCATCTTTGACAATGCTGATATAGTTCTATTTCAAATCCCTCCCAATAGTAGCTCCTCAAAATGATGTTATTGAGCTTCATAGAATAGGTGTGGCTGAAACAAAACTCTTTGTAGGCCCTTTGTAGCATCCTCTCCTTGAGCTTGGAGGCCCTAGATAAGAAGATCTTGTCATGATGATAGATGACTCCTTCATGGACTAGATAGCCCTCTTCATGCATCTGGTCATCAGGTATCATACAAGTGTGAAAATCCTTGGAATAATCCACCAATAGTTGGGATTTCCAATATGGATCTAAATTTCCCAACAATGACAGCGCTAATAATGTGTCAAAAAAAATGTCTGTCATGTTGCTGATCTCCTCCTTGACATCTCCCATGCCAAAGGTTAATGTTGGAAGGCCATTCCTTCCCTTCTTCTCCTCCCATAACGCAGTATCAGAAATGAGAGTGGGTGATGATGATGAGGGGAGAAGATCTCCCTCCTTCCTGAGCTTACCCAAGCCTCCTAGCACTGTAGCTTTGTCTTATAGTGCTCCAATCCCTCCTGGATCTAAGCTTGGAGCAGCATGTTGTGAGTTCTTCCATAGAAAATCTGAATCATGTGGTATCCCAGGTGGTTTGCCACTAGATAGTGATGTCTCATGGACCATCCTCATATGCATATCAGAGGGGATCATCATATCCATGCCTCCAATGTGCAAGTTCCTCTCTATTTTTTGTGTGGGAGTCTCATGATAATGTGGTATCACTCTTAAAGATGCAAGAGTGCTTCTGATTGGAGCATTTGCTCCATTCTCTCTTCCATGCAATAGTGGGTCATCTCCTACTATGTCAGCACTGTGATCCCTCCTTTGTTCTACCTCATTTTATATCATCATAGACACATACTAATCATGTTATTCATGTGTAATATCCTTGGGGCCCTCTTGAAAAGATACAAGAGCCCTCCTAGTGGAAGAAATTGCTTCATCTTCATCTCCTAATAAAAATGGATCTCCTCCCACTGTCACAGCGCTAGAGGATCTTCGCTGCTCTTTCTCTCCCTTCTCCTCATCAATGGAGAATGCCTCATCATTAAGAGACCCTTTTCCTTGATCTCTTCTTGAAGAATGAACCCTCATGTCTTGTCTTTGAGAAGAGAGTTCTTCCTGTAGTGGGGATTTTTCCTTTGGAAAATCATGTAGCAGATCTTCAACCCCCTCAACAATGTTCATAAATAGAGTTGGCTTTATGGGTCCTTCCAAATCATGAAAAGATTCAGATTTCTTGGGCTTGATTTTCTCTCCCCAACAAGTTTCAAAATATCTTAAATCAAATCTTTTCACTAACCTCTTAGTGAACTTTGCATAAGAAGAGATATTTACACTTTTCAAGGAATAAGACTCAAATAACCACCAGGCATAAGCCTTACCTTGAATATGCAGTGATGTTACTCTCATGGCTTCTTCTTCTGACACTTGATGCAGCTGAAAATATGTGTCTAGCTTCCTTACCCAAGACTTGGCTGAGCTCTCAGGTGATCCATGAAAACTAGGTAGAGTGAATCTACCCAAAGTGTGTTGCATGCACCCTCTTCTTCTACTGTAGTTGTTGGATCTTCTTTCTTCTTTAAGTTGACAGAACTCCAGGAAAATTAGATTCTCCTTGAATCTCTTTGACTGAGACTCATATTCTTGGAGATAATCACCAAGAGTCTCTTCTTTCGGTGTCTCTCCTTCTGCTTCTCCTCTGGCTAGGAATGTAGGCATGCTACAACGTTGTAGATATGGTTGTGTGGCTGAATGATCACACACATAATGTGAAGAATTGGGGATTTATTCATGTGCAAATCTCTACAAAGGATCTTCAAGTCCTTCCTTCCTCATTCCCCTTATTTCTCTTTTCAGCTCATGTATAGTTTGGAACAAATTTTTTGGGAACTCTTTCCCTTTCATTCTTCTAGATAAAGGGGTTTTACACTTGTGTTCTATGTAATCAAACTTCTTCTATCTTTCCCTTCCCTAAAAAGACATATTGGCTTCTTAGAAAGAAAATCATAGGCTGTGCCAAAATGATTGCTCTGATACCACTGTAATATCCCACAATGGGAACAAGCAACAATATTGAACAATACTGCTCAGAAATAACGCAGTTCAATAAAGTAAGAGTAGGAGGAAAATATGGAGGCTCAATAATCTCATATAAATCGGAAAATCATATTTACAATGAGGCCCATACAATGTACAAGAGGAAAATAGAAGACTTTAATGAAGAAAATCCTCCAAATGAGGTGCTACAACCATGTATTAAGACTGAAAAAAACTTGACAACGTTATTTTATTGAGCTTCGGAAGTTGTATATTACACTTTAGATCTAGAGTAGATATGCGTACAAAAATTTAGATCTATATCAGATATGTACACTAGATAAGCTCCTCTACAAATGCCCCTTGGGGTTTTCAGCAAAAAGTGAGGTACATGGAGTAGATATGAGATATTATGCAACATACCTACAGAATGATTCAGAAATTCTGAAGAAATGTAACAGTATTCATATTAGATCTGAATATGACATGGATCAGATCTGAAATCCATGGATCACCATGGTGAAGGGTAGAACCCCAACAGTAGAGATCTCTCCTCCAAAAGTATGCCAAAACACCCTACAACTATACAATTGAAAATAATGTAGTTCTGGAAGGGAAAATGCCCTGTAGGCTCTAGAATATATGTGGCCTCAAGCCAAGATTGGAAAATGTAGCTCCAAAGGTCCAATACTCTCTTGCCAAGGGGATAGAATACTTTCCCGCTGAAAAGAGGCACAAGAATGGCCTAGATCTGAGTTGATCTAGCCTCCACTTGCCGCAAATTACAAAGACACCCAAACCCTTAATAGGATCTGTGTTGTAGTTAGAAGAGAGCTTGGCCAAATGCCTGATAGTGGACATGAAATGCAAGATTCCTCCAAGAGCTACTCAAGGAAGGAGGTGGGATTCCCGATCAAGAATACCCAGTGCTAAAAAACACTATTCTCTGCTAAAATCCAAGAGAATAAGAAATTTCTAAACAAACAAATTCTTCAGAAATAATATGTTCATCAACCACCTTCTCATGCTGTCCTCCTCTTCCTTTCATAAGATTGAGAGCTTGCAAAACCATAAATTATCTCAATGAAATAGCTTCTTTCACATGTGCCACCTCCAACTAAAAATGCGTTGTGCATTAATGAAGATCACTCCTTCTATAGAATGCTGTTGATTTGGTTATGGTTGACCCAGTCAAAGCATTTAGCTCCTTTCACACCTAAGGGTGCTCATTTAGTTAGCCCAGATTTGACCTTGTTCACATGTGGCATTGATTTATTTTTTGTTTTAGGATTTTTTATTGTCCTCCCTTACACATTTATTGATGCAATAGAAAAATGAAACAAAATTGTATATTACCATTAGCTTGGGATAATTGGGAATATTACATTCCTCCCCTCCAAAATTTTTCTTGTCCTCAAGAAAATGATAAGGTGAGTGTTGCAACACTTCTCCTCCTCCATTGGTGACACCCTCATGAATTAAGCTTCCTCCATAAGCCAAGCATTCACCAATCCAACCCTCCATGAATTGTTCCCCCAAAGTCATTATGAGATGTACATAGTCCATCCCACAAGGTGTCAAGAACTAAATGAAACAACCATGGTTGAACCAATACTCTCCCTGAAACATGTAGCATATGATACATATATAGTTTCCATCCCATGTGGCACATACATGCCTCCCATCCTCCCTCCATACATTCCCATAAAAAGTATAAGTATATCATCAAGGTATGGAAGAAAAAATACATATACACAAACAAAAATTTGAGCATGTGGAGGTGGGTCATAGTCCCACATATGGTACCAGCACAGTGCATCTCCTGCCTGCATCAGATCAAGGTATGGTAAGTGGTTTCCCCACCACTTACTTGCTACCCATGTCATCTCACTATGGCTGAAAGTGTGTTATATGTTTGGTGCCTTTGGGAAGCACCCATCATGATGAAGAATCTCCCTTTGTTCATCAAGGGAGTGGCCAATTTCAGAAGTTTGTGTGGCCCAAAGTTTGCCATGAAATTTACAAGATGTATTGCCCCCTCCTTGAGCCATGGCCTGCATAAACATGGTGAAAGAATATGTATAATCAGAAAATAAATTTTTCTTTACATGATCAGATTCTTCACCAACAATACTCCTCCTACAAATGGAGTGGTGCATGGATCTATATCCTCTCTCACAAGAGGGAAAATATGGCTGAAATAACTCTTGCCTAAAGTAATATGGCTGTCCCAAATCCACATAGTTCATGGATATTTTACAATGCTGATATAGCTCTATTTCAAAGCCCTCCCAATAGTAGCTCCTCAAAATGATGTTATTGAGCTTCGTAGAATAGGTGTGGCTGAAACAGAACTCTTTGTAGGCCCTTTGTAGCATCCACTCCTTGAGCTTGGAGGCTCTAGATAAGAAGATTTTTTCATGATGATAGATGACTCCTTCATGGACGAGATATCCCTCTTTATGCAGCTAGTCATCAAGTATCATTCAAGTGTGAAGATCCTTGGAATAATCCACCAATAGTTGGGATTTCCAATATGGATCTAAACTGCCCAACAATGGCAGTGCTGATATCATGTCAAAATAAATGTTTGTCATGTTGCTGATCTCCTTCTTGACATCTCCCATGCCAAAGGTGAATGTTGAAAGGCCATCCCTTCCCTTCTTCTCCTCCCACAGTGCAGTATCAAAAATGAGAGTGGGTGATGATGATGAGGGGAGAAGATCTCCCTCCTCCTTGAGCTTACCCAAGCCTCCCAGCATTGTATATTTGTCTTCTAGTGCTCCAATCCCTCCTGGATCTAAGCTTGAAGCAGCATGTTGTGAGGTATTGCCCACCAAATCTAAATCAGGTGGCCTCCTAGGTGGTTTGCCACTAGATAGTCATGTATCATGGACCATCCTCATATGCATATCAGAGGGGATCATCATATCCCTGCCTCCACTACGCAAATTCCTCTCTGTTTTTTGTGTGGGAGTCTCATGATAATGTGGTATCACTCTTAAAGATGCAAGAGTACTTATGATTGGAGCATTTGCTCCATTCTCTATTCCATGCAATAGTGGGTCATCTCCTGCACTATGATCCCTCCTTTTTTCTGCCTCATTGTATATCATCGTAGACACATACTGCTCATGCTCTTCATGTGTAAGATCCTTGGGGCCCTCTTGCAAATATACAAGATTCCTCCTAGTGGAAGCAATTGCTTCATCTCCATCTCCCAATAAAAATGTATCTCCTCCTACTGTCACAGCGCTGGAGGATATTCGGTGCTCTTTCTCTCCATTCTCCTCATCAATGGAGAATGCCTCATCATTAAGAGCCCATTTTCCTTGATCTCTTCTTGAAGAAGGAACCCTCATGTCTTCTCCTGAGAAGAGAGTCCTTGTTGTAGTGCGGCTTTTGCCTTTGGAAAATCATGCAGCAGATCTTCAACCCCCTCAAAATTGTTCAGAAATGGAGTTGGATTTATGGGTCCTTCCAACTTATGCAAATATTTAGATTTCTTGGGCTTGATTTTCTCTCCCCAAGAAATTTCAGAATGTCTTAAATAAAATCTTTCCACTAACCTCCTAGTGAACTTTGCATAAGAAGATATATTTACACTTTTCGAGGAAGAATACTTAAATAACCACCAGGCATAAGCCTTACCTTGAAGATACAGTGCTTCTACTCTCATGGATTCTTCTTCTGACACTTGATGCAGCTAAAAATATGTGTCTAGCTTCCTTACCCAAGACTTGGTTGAGCTCTCAAGTGATCCATGAAAACTAGGTAGAGTGAATCTACCCAAAGTGTGCCGCATGCACCCTCTTCTTCTATTGTATTTGTTGGATATTCTTTCTTCTTTAAGTTGAAAGAACTTTGGGAAACTTAGATGCTCCTTGAATCTCTTTGACTGAGACTCATATCCTTGGAGATAATCACCAAGAATCTGTTCTTTTGGTGTCTCTCCTTCTGCTTATCCTCTGGCTAGGAATGCAGGCATGCTACAACGTTGTAGATCTGGTAGTGTGGCTGAATGATCACACAAATAATGTGAAGAAGTGGGGATTTATTCATGTGCAAATCTCTGCAAAGGAACTGCAAGTCCTTCCTTCCTCATTCCCCTGATTTCTCTTTTCATCTCACGCATAGTTTGGAACAGATTTTTTGAGAACTCTTTCCCTTTAATTCTTCCAGATAAAGGGTTTTTACACTTGTCTTCTGTGTAATCAAAATTCTTTTGTCTTTCCCTTCCATGAAAATACATATTCACTTCTTAGAAAAAAAATCACAGGCTGTGCCAAGATGATTGCTCTGATACCACTGTAATATCCCAAAATGGGAACAAGCAGCAATATTGAACAATACTACTCAGAAATAACATAGTTCAAAAAAGTAAGAGCAGGAGGCCAATATGGAGGCTCAATAATCTCATATACATCAACAAATCAGATTTAAAATGAGGCCCATACAATGTACAAGAGGAAAATAGAAGACTTTAATGAAGAAAATCCTCAAAATGAGGTGCTGCAACCATGTATTAAGACTGAAAAAGGCTTGAAAACGTTATTTTATTGAGCTGCAGTAGCTATATATTACATTTCAGATCTAGAGAAGATATGCGTACAAAAAATTAGATCTATATCAGATCTATACACTAGATAAGCTCCTCTATGGATGCCCCTTGGGTTTTTCAGCAAAAAGTGAGGTACATGGAGTAGATCTGAGATCTTATGCAACATATCTGTAGAATGATTGATAAATTCTGAAGCAATGTAACAATATTCAGATCAAATCTGAATATGACATGGATCAGATCTAAAATCCATGGATCACCACAGTGAAGGGAAGAACCCCAACACTAGAGATCTCTGCTCCAAAAGTATGCCAAAACACCCTGCAACTATAAACTTGAAAATAATGCAATCCTGGAAGGGAAACTACGTTGTAGGCTCTAGAACATATGTGGCCTCAAGCCAAGATCTGAAAGTGCAGCTCCAAAGGTCCAATACTCTCTTTCCAAGGGGATAGAAGACTTTCCCACATGCACTAGAATGACCTAGATCTGAGTACATAGCATCCACTTGCTGCAACTTACAAAGACAACCAAACCCTCAACATGATATGTGTTGTATTTGGAAGAAGAGCTTGGCCAAATTCCTGATAGTGGACGTGAAATGCAAGACTCCTCCAAGAGCTACTCAAGGAAGGAGGTGGGAATCCCGATCAGGAACACCTAGTGCTAAACAACACTATTCTCTGCTAAACAGCCAAGAGAATAAGAAATGTCTAAACAGACAAATTCTTCAGAAATAATATGTTCATCAACCACCTTCTCATGTTGTCCTCCTCTTCCTTTTATAAGATTGAGAGCTTGCAAAACCCTAAACCATCTCAATGAAATAGCTTCTTTCACATGTGCCACCTCCAACAAAAACTGCGTTGTGCATTAATGAAGATCACTCCTTCTAGAAAACACTTTTGATTTGGTCATGGTTGACCCAGTTAAAGCATTTAGCCCCTTTCACACCTAAGGGTGCTCATTTAGTTAGCCCATATTTGACCTTTTTCACATGTGGCATTGATTTATTTGTTATTTTAGGAGTTTTTATTTTCCTCCCTTACACATTTATTCATGCAACAGAAAAATGAAACAAAATTGTATATTCCCATTAGCTTGGGATAATTGGGAATATTACATCGTTTTGGAGTCCTTCAGCCTGCTGTACTGCACGTTGAATGAAACTGTATTGTTGTGCTATTCCCCAGGTCTGCATACTCTCAGCCCCCCGGACATATCTTGGTTTAGCGGTCTCTCCCTGAGTGGTTGACTGCTGGCTATTGACCTGGCTGAGTGTTCCCATGGTGATGTCAGTTGGGTTTGTTGCAGCAGCGGATTTCCTGGGTTACTCATGCTTGGGGTAGGTTGAACCTATTGTAGTATTAATTTTTCTTGCTAAAACGGGTTCAGCTCCTTGGGTGAGGGCGTTGTATGTAATATTCCCAATTTTTGTAGCTAATGGGAATATTGCTTTTTAATTTCAGTTTTCTTAACTCATGAATAAAAGTATAAAGGAGGAACTCTAAAAATCCTAATCAGCAAAATAAATCAATGCCCAATGTGAACATGGATAAATCTGGGCCATTTCAATAAAATACACTTAGGTGTGAAAGGAATGAAGAAGGTTGACTAGGTCAACAGGACCAAATCACAATAGTGTCTAGATGCATTGAACCTCCTTATTGATCAGCGTAGTTTTAGATGGAGACCCTTCATGTGAAAAGGGTTAACTCATTAGAGGTGGTTTAGGGTTTTGTAAGCCCTAATTTTATAAAATGAAGAGGAAGGCCACAAGAAAATGTTGTTGAAGATAATTCGATTTTGAGCTTGCTTAGGAAACTCAAACTCTCTTGGCTGTTTAGCTAGAGAGAGAGGAATCTCCTGTTTAGGAATTCCTCCTCCTTCATTGAGGAGCTCTTGAAGGAGTATGTTCTGAAATGCCTCACATCTAGTCTTGAGGCCAAGCATCCTCCATCAAGACATCGTTATTTCTGCAGCAGAATAATACTGTGTTGCTGGGTGTTGCAGTGAGGGGTTTTCAACACCACTTCCAAATCTAGTTTTGCAGAAAAGGGAGCATTCCTTTCTCTAGAATATTAGTGAGGAAGAATTGAGCTTCAGTTCCAGATATTGGCATCAAGCCAAAGGACCTTCCAACATCAACTGTGCAATATACTTCAGAAACTACGTTATTTTCGAGTGCATTGCTGCAGCAGGGTTTCTACCCTAGTTTGGTGCTCATTTCCTTGAGGAAGGGCCATCCCTTCTTCCGAAAAGTTTGTACTTCAGCCTCTTCTATAATTTTTTATATTTTAGATCATCTATTCAGAGTTTCAGTAATTCTACATTTTTCAGATCCATATTCTGCAGATCTGATACTTGTACTTGTTCTTTCATCAAATCCCCTTGTCGGGTGATCTATTTGATGTATAAAAGGAGTTGAATCTCTATTTTCTTCATTATCTGTTATAATAAAATTTATATCTGATGTTTCATACATATTTTTTCTAATGTCTTCAAAAATTACACTCTGCATGCTTCAGCCATTTTCTGCATATTCAAAGTCATGGGAAATCAGCATTTTTAAGCATATCTGGGGATGGAGGAACTATTTAACATATCTATAATGATTTTTTTGAGATTAAATTCGTAGCACAGGTCCCTCACTAACTAATATAAAATAAAATTCCACCATTTCCCTTAATTTTACGCAGATTTCTGAATACATCTATTTTAGGGTCAAAATCACTGCTTTTCCCCACTTTTTGGATCCTAGATTCAGATCTGAGTTTCTGATGTACTTGAAATCAGTTTATAAGTGTCTATCAGCACATTTTATGCATTGATAGCTCTCTACACTTTCAGTAGGGCATTTTTGACAGCCACAAAATCGAAAGTCGCCCCTAAGGAGAGATGGTCAACCATAGTCGTGGCTCTGTCAGCATTTCCATTTTAAAAACCCGTTCTCCCCTCCATGTGGTCTTCCCAAACTTCTTTGGTTTTATTTATCAAATTCTAGGAATTTGATAAATAAGCATAAACAACAACCTTTTTAAATATATCTTTCGGCTTTATATTATACTGCCCAACCTTATAACCTTAACACTCCAGTCTTATGTTAATTATCCATCAATATTTTAATTAGCCAACCTTATTATGTTCCGAGCCCCCACATACCATCAACAGAATTCAACGAAACACATACACCATAACTTAGGTTAGACTTCATGCATCTTCATCAAATGACCACCGTTCGATGGCTCCCTTCTAGATCGACGACGCTCGAAAATATCGCACGGCCTCCGATGTCGAAATTTAACGTGCGATGGTGCGCTTTGAATGGCGGGTTTGGAACTTCACCCTAAGCCACGTGTCGAACACTAAATGAAATCTCTCGCGTTCAGAAAATACCGCCTACTCCGCAAAAGCGGTGCGATATGGGCAACCCGACTTTGTAAATCCGCTTTTGATTTTTGAACAGTGACTAACCAAAGTTTGTCTGAGGTTGCGCTATGCTTTTAATTTAGTTAACTCAGGTCTAGCTGTGGTTCAGGACTCAATCAACAGTGGAACAATTCCTCTTCTTATTAAGCGGGGTTTTTATTATTTCAGGACAGAGTTCGGCGACTGCGTTTTTTACACAGATCTCGCCTGCGGGTGGGATTAATTCAACTATTTAAACAAGTCAAAGGAAACAATGGCACAGTGATGCGAAATTGTACAATGACTCAGTTCAACAGTTACATACAAGACAATGGTCAATCGCCTCACAATCAAACAAATTTCCTCACAAATAACAACTCAAGACAGTTAGATAATCAACGGGAATGGAAACTCATTTAACTCGAAGCAATTGTTTGATACACAAATTTTATTGCAGAAACCTCTCGCCCCTTTTTTATCCTCCCTTCAATACATCCGAGGGATACATTTTATACATATTACAATGTGTCTCTTCGGTTCCTCTGTGAGGACCGTTTTAGAAAATCAAAAGCCTAATTTCAATAATTCAACTAACTGGAACATGACAGATGGACTAACTGAAATATTCAACTTCTACAACTCTGACTAATCTAAATAATACAGTCAGCTGAGGTATTGACACCTAGCTGTTATAATTCAAATATTTTCAAACCCTCCTAACCACAACATGTGGACAAAACTTCCTACATTGCTGGCTAGTGTCTAATGCCCCTGCATCAGACTCCCGAGGGAAATTTTCTTCATGGGCTCCTGTCCATGACCTCTTCCACTGATCTGCCTATCTTCTGAAACATTCCTTCAGTCATCCAAGTGGTATCTTCCTCTGGATTTTCCTTCCATTTGATTAAGTACTGCAACTACTCTTGTCCTCTGGTCTTCCTGAACACTCTCTTGTCCAATATCTTCTCTGGTTGCAATGGTTGCGTTGGAGGTAGCCACTCTTTCCACTCAATCTATTCCTTGTCTGCTGATATTTATTCTACACCATCATCTTCATACTTGTACAAATTTGCAACATTAAAAATGGGAGATATTCCAACATCAGGAGGTAATTCAATCTCATAAGCATTTGTAGAAAACTTTCTAAGTATCTTGCATGGTCCAATATTTTTGAACTTCAACTTGTTATACTGCTTCTTTGGGAATATTTCCTTTCTCAAGTGTGCCAAAACCAGATCTCCTACTTCAAAATGAACTTCTTTTCTGCTCAATCTGCTCTTCTTTTGTATTTGATGCTGCTGCCTTGTAGTTGCCGTTTCACTTGTTCATGTATGGCCTAGATCTCTGAAGCAAATTCCTCACCATCTACGCTCCTTAGCTCTGCCTTTCCCAGATTTCTTAACTCTGATATTCCTCTGGGGTGCATTCCATAAACAATATGGAATGGGCTCTGCCCCGTGATCCTGTTTGGTGAGTCATTATATGCATATTATGCCTGGGGAAAAATATGGTCCCACTGCTTGGGATGCTCTCCTGCAAGACTTCACAACAAATTTCCCAGATTCCTATTTACTACCTCAGTTTGTCCATCAGTCTGGGGATGATAAGCTGAGATGAAAATTAGTTTGGACCAAGTTTCTTCCACAGTGTCCTCTAAAAGTGACCCACAAATCTGGTGTCTCTATCTGAAACAATACTCTTGGGCAACCCATGCAATCTAACAACTTCCTTAAAAAACAAGTTAGCAACATGGGTGGCATCACTAGTTTTATAGCATGGAATAAAATGTGCCATTTTGGAGAATCTATCCACCACAACAAAGACTGCATCATTCCCTCTCTGAGTCTTGGGAAATCCTAGAATAAAATCCATACTCACCATGTCCCAAGGCCTATCTGGAATAGGCAAGGGAGTGTACAATCCTGCATTCTGGCTCCTTCCTTTGGAATATTGACATATTTTGCAATTCTTCACAAACTTATCCACTTTTTCTCTCATCTTGGGCCAGTAATAGAAGTGACTCAGCTGCTCATAAGTCTTATCAGTACCAAAGTGTCCAGCAAGTCCACCACTATGCTTCTCTTTGATCAAATTTTCTCTCATGGAACAATTTGGTACACACAGTTGGTTTCTTCTGAATAGTAATTCCTCCTGCAAGAAATAATCCAGCCACTGGCTTCTATATGTTAAAACAGGATTACAACATGCCTCAAACGCTTCCTTAAAATCTGAATCTGCTTTGTACAATTCTTTGAGAAAATCAAATCCTACAACTTCAAATTTAGTTTCTTGAACAAGCATGTGCCTCCTACTCAAAGCATCGGCTACTTTATTTGCTTGGCCACTTATATGTTTCAAAAAAAAATTAAAACCTTGGACATACTCAACCCATTTGGCATGCTTATGATTCAACTTGGGCTGCTGTACAATATACTGCAAAGCATGATTGTCAGAATACAATACAAATTCCCTGGACGTCAAGTAATGTCTCCACTTCTTCAGTGCTTGAACAATTGCATAGAATTCCTTCTCATAAGAGGAATACTTTCTTCTGGTGTCATTCAGATTTTCACTAAAATATGCCACAGGCCTATCATCCTAACTCAACACAGCTCCAATGGCCTCTCCATTGGCATCACATTTTACTTGGAATGGTTTAGTAAAATCAGGCAGAATCAAAACAGGCTTCTCCGTTATCTTTTGCTTCAAAAATTTAAAATTTCTTTCTGCTTCAGTAGTCCACTCAAATGGCTGTTTTCTCTTCTTTATTGTCTCAATTATGGCTGCATTGATCTTACTAAAGTTCCTTATAAACTTTCTGTAAAAACTAGCAAGTCCATGGAAACTTCTTACCTCAAAAACATTCCTGGGTGAGGGCCACTCCACAATTGCCTTAACCTTTTCTGGGTCCATCTTCAATCCTTCTGTAGAAACAAAAAAACCCAAATACACTAACTCTTCTTTCATGAATGAGAATTTCTTTAAATTTATTAGCAGTTTCTCTTGGTGCAGCTTTTTCAAGACATGATTAAGATGCCTCAAATGTTCTTCTTTAGTTGTGCTGAAAACTAATATATCATCCAAATATACTATCAAAAATTTACCAATAAATTCCTTCAATTCTTCATTCATAAGTCTCATAAAAGTGCTAGGTGCATTTGACAACCCAAAAGGCATTACCATCCATTCATACAGTCCTTCATTTGTTTTAAAGGCAGTTTTCCACTCATCACCCTCTCTTATTCTAATATGATGATATCCACTTTTCAAATCTATCTTTGAAAAATATTTAGCACCACTCAAACAGTCCATCAAATCCTCAATTCTGGGCAAAGGGAATCTGTACCTGATTGTGATCTTATTGATTGCTCTGGAATCAATACACATCCTCCAGCCTCCATCTTTCTTTCGGCTCAATACTACTGGTGCTGCACATGGACTCAAACTTTCTCTGATCAGTCCCTTGTCCACCAATTCCTGTACTTGTCTCTTGATTTCCTCATTTTCTGTGGGAGTCATTCTGTAGGCTGCCTTATTTGGCAGATTTGAACCAGGGATAAAATCTATCTGATGGATGATCTTTCTCACAGGTGGCAGCTCATCAGGTAAATCATCCACAATAATGTCACAATAATTGTCTAACATCTCTTGGATTTCTACTGGCAAATCAGAAATCTTTGTAGAAGTAAGAACTACCTTAGGTTTGCAAACTAAAGCAAAACTTACCTCTTCTTCTTCTATCTGCTGTAGATATTCCTTCCCGCTCAACAACAAGGTCTTTGGATCAATCACTCTGCTGGATGGCTCTCCTTCTTCCATGGGTATCAATGTATGATGTACCCCATCCTTGAAGAACTTGTAAGTGTTCTTCTTGCCATCATGCACTGCTGCTCTGTCAAACTGCCAAGGTCTACCCAGCAGTATATGACACACATCCATGGGAATTACATCACACAGGACCTTATCTTTATATTTTCCCATTTGCAGCTCTATCTCACACTGTTCTTTCACAACCAGCTGGTGCCCTTTATGCAGCTAGGACACCCTGTAGGGAGTTGGATGCTCCATGGTCTTCAACTTCAACTTCTCTATCACCTCAGTGGAAACCAGATTGTCTGTGTTGCCATTATCAATGACTAGCTGGCAGCATTTCCCTTGGACTTTGCATGTGCTTTTAAACAAGGTCTTCCTTTGTGCAGGCTTAGTGGTCTCTTTGGTTTGCTTCAGCAGGACCTTGTTAACCACCAAGGACTCTCCCCTCTCTGGTAGAATTTCTTCCTCAATTTCTGCCTCTTCTCCAACCTGGGCAACAACAACATTTCTTGGACCAACACCCACATTCTTTGGACACTCATAGTGCTTATGTCCCACTTGCTGACATCTATAACACCTCAACTCTCTACCCTTGCCTCTATCTCTGCCTCCTCCTCCTTTTCCTCTGTAAGAACCCCTTCTACCCTGTTAGACTCCTATACCAATAGGTGTCATATTTCATGATTGACTTGATGAACTATGTAATATGTTCATACCTTTCTTGTTGCAAAGGTTTTCCATATTCTCAAAAAATCAAAAAATCAAAAAAATCAAAAAATGTAAAGAGGGTATACCCTAAAAGAAAAATCAAAGGGTGAAAAAATAAAAATGGTCAAAAAAGTGAAAGAAATGAACCCCAAACAAAAATAGAACAGGAAAGTGTGCAAGTCTAAATGCCACTACTATTTCATTTTCTGTAATAAGCAATTGTGTGCAACTTGTTAAAATTTTGCCACAATTTATGAAGAGTCAAATTGTTTAAACTTGACTCATTCATTTTTCTGACTCTATGTTGCGGTAATAGAGAACAAACATTCAGCTACCAATGGGACCTCGCGTATAAGTAGATAGGCAGTGAATAAAAGGAGCTCACGCCTTAATTCGAGCCCTTGGATGTGGTGGCAGAGACTTTAGTTTTCATTGCATGTAAAAGAAGAAAAGTGTGATAAAGGTTTTCCAGTCTAAGTGCACCCTAATAAAGAAGAAAAAATGGTAGAGTAAAGTAGGTAGGGTAGGTAGATGATGTTGCAGAATTACATGTGATGGATGATGGCTCTAGATGTGTTAAATCTTCTGTTTTCATCACAAATGCAAAGGCAGACATTCCATTGGAAGAAAGCAAAGAAAAGCAAAGTCAAAATCATTAACTTCCCTTCATTTTTTTTCCCTAAACATTTCACTAATTTCCCTTAAGTATTAAGGTATTTAAAGATTAGAGGGGCTCAAGGCATTTACTTTGAATTTTGGAGGGACCGGACACTCGGCCCAATAATTGGAAAAAACCTAAGTACTTCAAATTATTCACCATCACACTCATTCATTTCTAAAAAATCTTTTCCTAAGCAAAATCCCATTTTACTTAGGAAAATCATGCAATATTCCATAAATACCCTTTCATGCAAGCATAAGTTAAATACATTATTATAATGTTTTACACTTAGCGCTCTAGCTCATTTGTCATATTAACACTAATTCTATGTATTAACTCCTTATAGAAATGACCTTCTCCTATTTTATATAACTCATTTATATAATATCCCAAAAAACCCATATATTATAATTTTAACCAAAGTATTTAATCCCCCACTTGTTTAAATAAAAAAACTCACTTTAGACCCACTTTGGTTAAAGTATATCGTTATATTATTCCCACCCCCTATGGTAAATAAATCATTTTGATTTAATTACTATATAATAAAAATATTCAAAAAATGAGTTAAACATATTTTATGTGTTTAAAACGCAAAAAATACACCATATTTCCTTTCCCGACTCCTTTTAACCAAGGTTAAAAAATAAATTCCCGATATACATTTGTAAATCTTAACCTTGGTTAAAACCCAGTTTACAAGTTTAACCTGACCCTTCGTCATACATAGGAATTAATTAATCCCCATGATTAATTAAGAACCTAACTCCCCAATCAAATCGCTCCCGATGTGATTAATTAATAATAGATTGCATCGGGCCCTCCTATTAACTCCCTGTCAACTTCACGCCTCGACCACCGTTCGATCAGCCGCTCCAAGATCAACGACTATTGATAATTTCGCTGACCATCCTGATTCGAACAATAACGCGCGAAAAGCCGGTGGTTTTCAAATAGTGCCATTGCCACGCGTCATTCATTCTATGGAATCACTGCCCATTCGCTCAATACCACCTTCCCTCAAAAGCGGTGCGGTAGAAACCGCTTACCGCTTGCCCTCTGTGACGAATCCACCATACTTGCTGACATCATCATTAAAAACCTGCCAACCTTTTGAATTTGTGAATAAAACGAATGTGCCCGCTTCGTTTTCATTATCTCATGCACTAACTAGTCTCCCATGCAACAAATTTCAAAAATCAACTATTGAAGTCTACTGACCGTTACCTTGCTGAAGAGAATTGTAGTTGAGTATTCCAAGGTTCTTCCGCCATAACCAGTACTTGTTCAAATCACTGTTCATTCAAATCTTACCCGCCAATATCAACCGTTTACCCGTTTAAACACAAACACCCTAGTGTTGCTCATTTTCACCTGATTGTGCA
The DNA here is from genome assembly GCA_034641835.2 of Pinus albicaulis. Lineage (NCBI taxonomy): Eukaryota > Viridiplantae > Streptophyta > Pinopsida > Pinales > Pinaceae > Pinus > Pinus albicaulis. Next base: position 1,363,841,276 of record CM076582.1, on the reverse strand, counting down.
GTAAAACCCTTTGTAACCTAGTTGCGCCACTTGAAGCCTCTGTTAACCAATTCGAGCATGGTTTACCTCCCAAAAGTCATTCTAGATTCACTCCATAGACCTCTCAAAATCAAATGAAACCTTTTCGACCTCCCCTACAAACCAATGCTTTCTTAACAATTTGTTTTGTTTTACAAGTGATCAGAAGACCACATCCTTGGATAAATAGTCTTAATACTAGTCATAAGAATTGTTTACTCCAAGAGTGTTATCAAATCTATTCAAACAAACATGGAAGATAAAACATACAGTTGAAAGACAAGGAAAGGAAACAGTATATTAAACGATTTACTGTTGAAACAGACAGTAAAAACCTAAACTACACATTGAAGGTAAAAGGACACAGTAAAGAACATTTAAAGAGTATCATGGTTAAAGTGTATCAGTTAAAAGTCAGAGTCAAAGTTAAAATGAAGTTAGAGAGCGGTCAAAGGTAAACAGTAAAAGTAATTATAGAGGCAGTAAAATGGTAAAAATAAATGAAAATAATTTCACCAACATTGAAGTTTGTTTAAATTGAAAGTAAAACAGTCAAAAGAACAAAAAAGTGAAAAGATGAAAAATACAACAAGAAGGAACACTTTTGAAGAAATTGCATGTTTTAGTCATTGTTTTGCAGAACCTATTGTGATCAATCCAAGATGAATTTGGAAAAACTGAAGGAGGTTTATGTTCTTAATAGGATCATCTACAAAAACCTCTCTCACGTTTCTAACAGCTATTATGGTTTTGGAAATATTAAACAATGTTGGAAAGCACTTTTTGCAGAAAATTCCAGTTAAGTCATCATTTTGCAGAGAATATTGTGGCCAATCCGAAATACATAATAAAAAACGGAAGGAATTTTTTGTTCCCAAGAGACCTGTCTACAAAAACCTATCTCACGTTTTTCACAGTGATTTCAGAATCAGAGATACATGCACATCTTTACAGGATATTGTTCAGACTCTGTAAAAATCTGTTTTACACATATGTTTACAGAGCCTATTGTGCACAACGAGAGAGTAATTTTAGGAAACTGAAAGAGGTTTATCTCACCAACATATCAATCCACAATAACCTCTTTCACTTTTTACATATCTATTACGGATTGAGAAATAAAAATATATCATTGGACCCCCAGTTTGCAGAATTGTTGGAGCAGAATGCACAAAGAAAGGAAGCAGTTAGTGACTTGGATGCCTCATCATCAACTAAGAGTTGGAAAAAATTAGAATTATCCTCTTTTTCATCACCTATCCATACAAAATAGTGCCAAATAGATGCATTAGTTTGAGTGTCCTTTACTTAATTTCTATTTATGTAAAATAGTTGGAGAGATTTGTGAACTAATCTTGATATTTTTTCAAGATATTTTAGTTTAGAATTTGTATAAATACTTCACTCTTGGAAGTATTTTGTGTGGATTCTTATAATTTGATGTAACATTGAATATTTTGGAATAAAGAGCTTTGGAGAAATTTTTCGTGGCAAAACTGGACAAGGAATTGAGGCAGAAGACTTTTCTCAGGATTCATGTGTCGAATGAAGGATCAATAAGTCATCTCTATCCCATGTTTTAAAGTTTTACATTTGTTTATGATATCATATGTGTTTCATTATCTTAATATTTAACGAAAAATATTAAATCAGAAAGTACTTAGGTGTAATCTGATTTCAGTCGTTATTATTCTAAATGTTTTCCTCTAAACTGGTTTAAACAACAAATTCTTAATTGCTCCTGTTTGTCTACTTCATACATATTTGGTTATTTAGTAAAGAATACTTAACTGCTCTTTATTGATAATCAATTTATTTTTCTTCTCTTGAATGTGTTGAAAGATTCTTTATTGCCTTTCATCCTTTTGAATTCCATTCCATTCACTTTAGATCTATAATTGTTTCTAGTTTGATTATCTTGCCCTGATAAACCATCTTTTGTTAAAAAACTTAAGCCAGTGCAGCCAATTCTTTGACTCCATAGCCCAATGGACTAAAACTACTTGATCTTAATCTTAGCTAAATAATTCCATCAACCAAAACAAAATCAAAACCCCTGGACTTTACAAATAACCTAATATCTTCCAAAAACAAAGCTAAATTTTATAGAGAGAGCCCTCTCTGGGTACAGATTGGCTAGATTCTGTACCTGAAGGTTGGTTTGTGGTTACCTCGGACCCCTTTCCTCTTCCAAAAACTTCAAGGAAAATCTGAGTGATAACATAGTGGCGACCATACTGGGAATCTGAATAATTTATTTGTCACTATTGTTTATTTTATAAACTACAGACGGAGCCTGAAGTTAGCTAGGTAGCCTTTGAAATTGCTCTTGCTTTGCAATTGCAAAAGTAAATAAATGTTGCTTCAGTCTATCTCCAGTCTAGTTTATGGATTGAACATCTGGTTTCAAATACTTGATCAGTTCCTCTTATCAAATAAGTCTTTAAGAAATTTTAAATCTCATATCTAAAGCCTCTTAAAGAAATCATAGAAGTTGTTTTGAAAATTCATAAAAAAACAAAATAATCATAAAATACTCAAAATTTGGTTTCCTGAAGAACTAACTTTTTCTTCAGAATTGTTTTACAGGTTTAGATCTGATCGATGATGGTGGACAGGGATCAGACACACAAAGGTTAACATCATCCACCTGGCGACTCCAAATCAATTTCACAATCAAGACTCCACTGGAGGAATGAACCTCAAAGAACAATATGGAAAGATCAGGCTTTCAACTTGGATTTTAATCCAAGACATTATGTTATTTTTCATTAAGAAAGTTTTTCAATGTATATTGTATTTTATAGAAGATATTAGATTAGTTTTTAGTTATTTTCTTTTGGAGATTGTAAGTAATAATTCTCCTAATATCTTTGAGCAACTTTCTTATGAATCTAATGATGATCATTTTCCAATTAAGAAGCCTCAAATAATCAAGACTGATCTTACAATCCCTGTACATATCCCTGTGCCATATAAAGTTCCAGATAGATATAAGCCCCTTATTTTACCTCCTATACTCCATGATTTTCCTAAAAAATACTACAAGTATCTTCCTAGATTTGATGGAGAGAATGGTATCACTACCCAAAAACATATTCAAGGTTTTGAAAATTATTTGGATTTATTTGAGATTGATGAAGATGATGTTAAAATCAGCCTTTTTGCTCTTTCTTTGTAAAATAGAATAAAGAGTTGGTTCAAAAATCTGCCTAATGCTAGCATCTCAAATTTCCAGTAGTTTATCAAAATTTTCCTTGATAGATGGATAATCAAAGTTAATCATTTTGTGATCATGGAAGAATATAATCAATTAAAAAGAAATCCAAATGAAACAATACAAAAATTTTCTGACAGATTTAATCAAGTTTATTATTCATTGCCAGAAAATATTAGACCTCCTCATGATTCAACTCTCTTGCATTATCCAAGTGCTTTTGATCCAGAAATAGAATTTTGATTAAGAGAAAGAGATCCAAAAACACTTGTACAGATGCAGAACATTGCAGTCGATGTAGAAGTTAATCTGCAAATCAAACAGGAAAAGTTGAAAGCGGAAGAAGAGGAAAAGAAAAATATTGCAGAGGTAAAACTCAGCCTTTTGGTAAGAAAACTAGATGAAATAACACAGGAGATCACTATGAAAGAAGAATTTTTTATTCAAAATCACCATGAAGAAATAGAAGAGGTTGATAGCCATGAACAAATTCCTGCTAATTCCAATTATCATAGATTAGAGAATGAATTTACAGATCAATATGAGGAAGAGGAATCTGCTGATCTAATGTGTATGTTTGATGACATTCCTTCTTTTGATAATTTGCCTAAGTATGATCATTATGGTGATAGTTATGTTCTCCAAACTCAAGCTAACTTTACAGAGAAATCAGAAACTAGTTTGTGGGATGAAGAAACTCAGTTTCAGCAGATTGAAGACAGTGATCAACCAATATAGATAAACCATGAGAGTGATGAAGAAAAAGCAGAAAATGTGGAAATAAGTGAAGGTTCTTTACCTCTTTTTTTTTCTTCATTTCAATTCATTAGAGACAACTATCATGCCATCAATAATCATCAATATTTAGGAATTGTGATTGACAACAAAGAAGATAATGAAACTATTGATCAAGATTTTTTAGTTTCACAATTACAATTATCAAATTCCATTGAAATAAATGATCAAATGACACAAGAAAGTTCCATACCACTATTTTTTGAACCATTTCAGCTTTTAAAGGAAATGTGGTATAACATATTTAATGAAAAGGATGAGAAACTAGTGGTAGTTTATGAAGTCCCATGGAAACCTATATGCTATAGGTTGCAGCCATTTTCCCAAGTTTTTCAGGATCCAATAGCAGATATGTTGAATATTGAAGGCATTCAAAGAATTCTTCTATTAACTAACTATGATTTTCAGAATCAAGATGATAAAGGATTCAACAGTCAAACATTACAATCAGTAGGAATATCATCACAAATCTTATCTGAAAGTTTGCAGGGAGATAAAGTTGAAAATAACATTTCAGATTCATGGCATGGAGGCCATCCAAAACAGATGTACAGTTGTTCAGATCAGTTAAACATCAGTGTATATATTTTGGAAGATCCTTTTGTACAGTTTCTAGAGTCAACAAAGGAAATCAAATGTTTCCTTATCCTCTCATTTGTTGACAAGTTTCTAATAGGTTGCAGAAGTACAGTTTTGATAATCAACAAGAAAATGCAACAAAATCTATCAAAGTACATAATGCTTGAATGGTTGCATTGGTTATTTCATTTTACCTGACTAGCAGTTGAACAGTAGATTGAGTAGGCAGATGAGTGCTAATAAGCTCAGGATTTTGAGAAATTTTTCTTTTTTAGTTTTCAATTTTCAGCTAGTTTTTCATTAATTTGGTTTGAAAATTTTTGTGTGTTGTTTTAGTTTCAGATCAGATTTCAGGTTGCAGAAAAAGGACTATATTAAATTCAATATTTTCAGCCACAGAAAATGCATGTTTGGGATTGGACGGAGGCAAAATATTTCCAACTGGGAAAGAAAGTTTTAAATTTTGAGTGGATATTAACTTACTAGAGTTGAAGCCCGAGGAGAAGGCCCTAAGATTTAAAAGTATTACTGTCATACATACAATAAAGCAACAAGTAGAAGAAGATTCCATGGTTCAGTCAAAATCATTTTGAGGCCAACTGACCTGCTGTTCTTGACTTTTCACCAGGAAAAGCCATCCCCAAGTGGAGCCAGTGTTAGACTCCTATACCAATAGGTGTCATATTTCATGATTGACTTGATGAACTATGCAATATGTTCATACCTTTTCTTGTTGCAAAGGTTTCCATATTCTCAAAAAATCAAAAAATTTAAAAAATGTAAAGAGGGTATACCCTAAAAGAAAAATCAAAGGGTGAAAAGAATAAAATGGTCAAAAAAGTGAAAGAAATGAACCCCAAACAAAAATAGACCAGGAAAGTGTGCAAGTCTAAATGCCACTACTATTTCATTTTCTGTAATAAGCAATTGTGTGCAGCTTGTTAAACTTTTGCCACAATTTATGAAGAGTCAAATTGTTTAAACTTGACTCATTCATTTTTCAATTTCATGTTGTAGAATAGAGAATAAATATCTGGCCAAACAGTTTAATCTTGGAAGATAAGTAGATAGGTAGAGTGAATAAAAGGAGCTCAAAAGTTTAATCTGAGCCCTTGAATGTAATAAGTGTAGACTTAGGTAGGCTTGCCATGTAAAAGAAAAAGAAAAGTGTGATAAGGGTTTGCCAGTCTAAGTGCACCCTAATAAAGAAGAAAAAATGGTAGAGTAAAGTAGGTAGGGTAGGTAGATGATGTTGCAGAATTACATGTGATGGATGATGGCTCTAGATGTGTTAAATCTTCTATTTTCATCACAAATGCAAAGGCAGACATTCCATTGGAAGAAAGCAAAGCAAAGCAAAGTCAAAATCATTAACTTCCCTTCATTTTTTTTTCCCTAAACATTTCACTAATTTCCCTTAAGTATTAAGGTATTTAAAGATTAGAGGGGCTCAAGGCATTTCCTTGACTTTTGGAGGGACCGGACCCTCGGCCCAATAATTGGAAAAAACCTAAGTACTTCAAATTATTCACCATCACACTCATTCATTTCTAAAAAATCTTTTCCTAAGAAAAATCCCATTTTACTTAGGAAAATCATGCAATATTCCATAAATACCCTTTCATGCAAGCATAAGTTAAATACATTATTATAATGTTTTACACTTAGCGCTCTAGCTCATTTTTCATATTAACACTAATTCTATGTATTAACTCCTTATAGAAATGACCTTCTCCTATTTTATATAACTCATTTATATAATATCCCAAAAAACCCATGTATTATAATTTTAACCAAAGTATTTAATCCCCCACTTGTTTAAATAAAAAAACTCACTTTAGACCCCCTTAAGTATATCGTTATATTATTCCCGCCCCCTATGGTAAATAAATCATTTTGATTTAATTACTATATAATACAAATATTCAAAAAATGAGTTAAACATATTTTATATGTGTTTAAAATGCAAAAAATACACCATATTTCCTTTCCCGACTCCTTTTAACCAAGGTTAAAAAATAAATTCCCGATATACATTCGTAAATCTTAACCTTGGTTAAAACCCAGTTTACAAGTTTAACCCGACCCTTCGTCATACAGAGGAATTAATTAATCCCCACGATTAATTAAGAACCTAACTCCCCAATAAAATTGATCTCGATGTGATTAATTAATAATAGATTGCGTTGGGCCCTCCTATTAACTCCCCGTCAACTTCACGCCTCGACCACCGTTCGATCAGCCGCTCCAAGATCAATGGCTATGTATAATTTCGCTGACCATCCTGATCCGAACAATAACGCACGAAAAGCCGGTGGTTTTCAAATAGTACCATTGCCACGCGTCATTCATTCTATGGAATTGCTGCCCATTCGCTCAATACCACCTTCCCTCAAAAACGGTGCGGTAGAAACCGCTTACCGCTTGCCCTCTGTGACGAATCCACCGTACTTTCTGACATCATCATTAAAAACCCGCCAACCTTTTGACTTTGTGAATAAAACGAATGTGCCCGCGTCGTTTTCATTATCTCGTGCACTAACTAGTCTCCCATGCAACAAATTTCAAAAATCAACTATTGAAATCTGCTGGCCGTTACCTTGTTGAAGAGAATTGCAGTTGAGTATTCCAAGGTTCTTCCGCCATAACCAGTACCTGTTCAAATCACTGTTCATTCAAAGCTTACCCGCCAATATCAACCGTTTACCCGTTTAAACACAAACACCCTAGTGTTGCTCATTTTCACCTGATTGTGCAGTAAAACCCTTTGTAACCCAGCTGCGCCACCTGAAGCCTCTGTTAACCAATTCGAGCATGGTTTACCTCCCAAAAATCATTCTAGATTCACTCCACAGACCTCTCAAAATCAAATGAAACCTTTTCGACCTCCCCTGCAAACCAATGCTTTCTTAACAATTTTTTTTGTTTTACAGGTGATCAGAAGACTACATCCTTGGATAAATAGTCTTAATACTAGTCATAAGAATTGTTTACTCCAAGAGTGTTATCAAATCTATTCAAACAAACATGGAAGATAAAACATACAGTTGAAAGACAAGCAAAGGAAATAGGATATTAAACAATTTATTGTTGAAATAGACAGTAAAAACCTAAACTACACATTGAAGGTAAAAGGACACAGTAAAGAACAGTTAAAGAGTATCAGTGGTTAAAGTGTATCAGGTAAAAGTCAGAGTGAAAGTTAAAATGAAGTTACAGAGCGGTCAAAGGTAAACAGTAAAAGTAATTACAGAGGCAGTAAAATGGTAAAAATAAATGAAAATACTTTCACCAACATTGAATTTTGTTTAAAGTGAAAGTAAAACAGTCAAAAGAACAAAAAAGTGAAAAGATGAAAAATACAACAAGAAGGAACATTTTTGCAGAAATTGCATGTTGTAGTCATTGTTTTGCAGAAACTATTGTGATCAATACAAGATGAATTTTGAAAAACTAAAGGAGGTTTATGTTCTTAATAGGAATATATACAAAAACCTCTCTCACGTTTCTAACAGCTATTATGGTTTTGGAAATATTAAACAATGTTGGAAAGCACGTTTTGCAGAAAATTCCAGTTAAGTCATCATTTTGCAGAGAATATTGTGGCCAATCCGAAATACATCATACCAAACTGAAGGAGGTTTTTGTTCCCAAGAGATCCATCTACAAAAACCTATCTCACATTTTTCACATTGATTTCAGAATCAGAGATACATGCACATCTGTACAGGCTATTTTTCAGACTCTGTAAAACTCTGTTTTTCACATATTTGTACAGAGCCTAGTGTGCACAGATGGAGAGGAATTTTAGGAAAATAAAAGAGGTTTATCTCACCAACATATCAATACACAATAAAATCTTTCACATTTTACATATATATTATGGATTGAGAAATAAAAATATATCATTGGACCCCAAGTTTGCATAATTGTTGGAGCATAATGCACAAAGAAAGGAAGCAGTTAGTGACTTGAATGCCTCATCATCAACTAAGAGTTGGATAAAATTCGAATTATCATCTTTGTCATCACCTATCCATACAAAATAGTTCCAAATGGATGCATTATTTTGAGTGTCCTTTACTTAAGTTCTATTTATGTAAAATAGTTGGAGAGATTTGTGAACTAATCTTGATATTTTTCAAGATATTTTAGTTTAGAATTTGTATAAATACTTCACTCTTGGAAGTATTTTGGGGTGGATTCTTATACTCTGATTTAACATTGAATATTTTGGAATAAAGAGCTTTTGGAGAAATTTTTCATGGCAAAACTGGACAAGGAATTGAGGCAGAAGACTTTTCTCAGGATTCATGTGTCGAATGAAGGATCAATAAGTCATCTCTATCCCATGTTTTAAAGTTTTACATTTGTTTATGATATCATCTGTGTTTCATTATCTTAATATTTAACGAAAATGATTAAATCAGAAAGTACTTAGGTGTAATCTGATTTCAGTCGTTATTATTCTAAATGTTTTCTTCTAAACTGGTTTAAACAGCGAATTCTTAATTGCTCCTGTTTGTCTAGTTCATACATATTTGGTTATTTAGTAAAGAATACTTAACTGCTCTTTATTGATAATCAATTTATTTCTCTTCTCTTGAATGTGTTGAAAGATTATTTATTTCCATTTGAATTCCATTCCATTCACTTTAGATCTATAATTGTTTCTAGTTTGATTATCTTGCCCTGATAAACCATCTTTTGTTAAACAACTTAAGCCAGTGCAGCCAATTCTTTGACTCCATAGCCCAATGGACTGAAACTACTTGATCTTAATCTTAGCTAAAGAATTCCATCGGCCAAAACAAAATCAAAACCCCTAGACTTTACAACTAGCCTAATATCTTCCAAAAACAAAGCTAAATTTTATAGAGAGAGCCCTCTCTGGGTATAGATTGGCTAGATTCTGTACCTGAAGGTTGGTTTGTGGTTACCTCAGACCCCTTTCCTCTTCCAACAACTTCAAGGAAAATCTGAGTGATAACATGCCCCTTGCATCATCCTCACCTTGGTCATTACGCGAGGTGAGCTGCGGTAGCTCCATCCACAGGTGTAGTAGGCTTTCCTCTACCACCCTGACTTTCCTTTCCACGGAAAGTACCTTTCTTCTTGGCAGACTGCTTCCTCAGGAGTTTCTCCTCTGCTTTCAAGGCCATCTGGTAGGCCTCTTCCACTGTCTTAGGAGACAGAAGACCAATCTCATCTTGGATCTCCAGCTTGAGACCATTCACATATCTGGCAGTCTTCTCTGGTGTATCTTGAAATTTCCCAGCTCTTATGCTTACTCTATAGAATTCCTCTGTGTATTCTTTTACTGTCAGCAACCTCTGTCTCAAGTTCTTCATTTGACTATATAATGTCAGCTGATAATCACTAGGCAATAATTTACCTTTTAATTTAGCCATCATTCTGGTCCAGCTCTTGATAGGTTTCTTGCCAACTCTCCTCCTTTCTGCCTGCACTCCATCCCACCAAAGTGCAGCATGTCCTTTCAGCTTTGTCACTGCAAACTTGACCTTTTTATCTTCGCTTATTTCTTCATAATCAAAGCACTTATTCATTTCATTTATCCAGTCCACCAACTCCTCTGGATTCAGTCCCCCTGCATAACTCGACACTTCAATTCTGGGCTTAATTGCAGACCCTAGAACAGTTCCGAGGAGCCTCATGTCAGGAGGAATTTCAACATTTTCTTCAGCTTTTTCTGTTTCCGGTTCACTGATGTCTTCAGGGTCTCTGGAATTTCTTCGCTCTATGAAATCCATTCTGGCCTCGACCCTCTACAAAATCCCCAACACCTCTGCGTTGGAAACGGGTCTCCTTCTGCCAACACCTACCAACTCAGATTTCCATGTCAACTTTCTGCAAAAACAACTTAAAAAAAACAGCTCTGATACCACAAATGACATCCACAAAACCGAAAGTCACCCCTAAGGAGAGATGGTCAACCGTAGTCGTGGCTCTGTTAGCATTTCCCTTTTAAAAACCCGTTCTCCCCTCCATGTGGTCTTCCCAACCTTCTTTGGTTTTATTTATCAAATTCAAGGAATTTGATAAATAAACATAAACAACAACCTTTTTAAATATATCTTTTGGCTTTATATTATACCGCCCAACCTTATAACCTTAACACTCCAGCCTTATGTTAATTATCCGTCAATCTTTTAATTAACCAACCTTATTATGTTCCGGGCCACATATCATCGACATAATTCAATGAAACACATACACCGTACCTTAGGTTAGACTTCATGCATCTTCATCAAACGACCACCGTCTAATGGCTCCCTTCCAGATCGACGATGCTCGACAATATCGCACGGCCTCCGATGTCGAACTTTAACGTGTGATGGAGTGCTTTGAATGATGGGTTTGGAACTTCGCCCTAAGCCATGTGTCGAACACTAAATGGAATTGCTCGCGTTCAGAAAATACCGCCTATTCCGCAAAAGCGGTGCGATATGGGCAACCCAGCTTTGTAAATCCACTCGCGGTTTTTGAACAGTGACTAACCAAAGTTTGTCCGAGGTTGCGCTATCCTTTTAATTTAGTTAACTCGGGTCTAGCCGTGGTTCAGGACTCAATCAACAGCGGAACAGTTCCTCTTCTTATTAAGCGGGGTTTTTATTATTTCGGGACAGAGTTCGGCGACTGTGTTTTTTACACAGATCTCGCCTGCGGGTGGGATTAATTCAAATATTCAAACAAGTCAAAGGAAACAATGGCACAGTGATGCGAAATTTTACAACGACTCAGTTCAATAGTTACATACAAGAAAATGTTCAATCACCTCAAAATCAAAAAAAATTCCTCACAAATAACAACTCAAGACAGTTAGATAATCAACGGGAACAAAATATTATTTAACTGGAAGAAATTGTTTGATACATAGATTTTATTGTAGAAACCTCTCGGCCCTTTTTTCTCCTCCCTTAAATACATCCGAGGGATACATTTTATACATATTACAATGTGTCTCTTCGATTCCTCTGTGAGGACCGTTTTAGAAAATCAAAAGCCTAATTTCAATAATTCAACTAACTGGAACATGACAGATGGACTAACTGAACTATTCGACTTCTACAACTCTGACTAATCTAAATAATACAGTCAGCTGTGTTAGCGCTCAAATCTACCTCAGGCTGAAATGAGATAAAACTCAAGGCTACATCAAACCACGCTTAGCCTCGTAGCTAGCCCTACAAGGACAGGAGAGGGCTCTCTCCGGGTCAAACTCAGTGAAAGATGTCCAATAGGATCTGAGATGACCTAAATGAAACACTGATAT